>JBCJKF010004241.1:0-11892 GCA_039654545.1 Plocamopherus ceylonicus
GGGGGGGGCACGGGCCATTTATTCGATTGACCATCAAAGTTCAGGGGTTGGGAGAAATTTTCACTTTGATCCCTGTATTATTCAAAAGTGAATCTGTTTAACTTGTCTCTGTATTAGTTTTCTTTGACTTGGTATTTTTAATAATTTACACTTTTTTGCTTGGAACTCACTTTGAATTTTGAATTTCTGACCCATTTTTGGAGATGTAATGTACTCAGTCTCAGTGATCTTTTGGAATTTTACATTACTTACTATTAAAGAATGGAGGGGAGGGATCTTTTTGGAAAGGAGGGGGCACTTTTGTGGTGTGTAATATGGGAAGAGAACATTAATTTGAGGCCCCTTAAGATGTGCAAGATGTAGTCTAATATTTAGCATATAGTCTTAAATTTTAAAGTTACCTTAATTAATTATATAACTGAAAAAAAAAATTATTCTCACTGTTTCACACCAAATTTAATTTCATTGAAATTCACTCATCTCAGTTTTACCAAAAGTAAGATTGTTTTTCCGTATATCTGTTGACCAATTTTATTTTTGACAAAATTGATATGGGTATAAAGTTTACTTTGGTGTGAAAAGTGAAAACCTGAAAATTTGCAGCAATATGTTTATAGAAAGCAAGACACCAAAATTATATCTGTCAATTTTCCTAGTGAGATTGTGATCGAATATATTCCTTGTAATTGTTAACATTATATGTTTCCCTACTTTTCTTCTCCAGTGACATAGATTCTACATTTTTATATCAGTGACGTCATTTTGTCTAGCACCATGGGTGCCACTAGTAGCAGTCTTAGTGAGCTTTCTGCCAATGAATATCTCAAGCGGCTTTCAAGTGAAGAGGCCATTGATGCCATGGATCCCTTTTGGAATCAGCTGTTGTCATTTTCATTTCAGATACCTGTAAACAGGTTAGAGCTAGCCTAAGACTTGAATTGTTTGATCTTCTAATTTTTTTGAGAAAGCTTAATCAATAATTTAAATTTTAACATACATTGTATTTGTGTTTAAAAACGTCTCCAACTTTAAAGATAATAATGTTACCATTTTAAAGCGGACAGTTGGCAGTCTTATAATGCAAACAATTCTGTGCTCACTAGCAAAAATTCAGAAAGATTGATAGGATGAACAGTTTCAATATGGATTTATTCAGGCATTATCATTGTTGACACAATATCAGCTTTTGCCCACATTCGATTGTCCTAACAGTTCGTATGTCCACAAGGTGTCAGTTTTGTTGAATACGGACTTGAGAATCAAAGCAGGAGAGTCAAACCAAAAACCTGATCGATCTTGAGTAGAACTAGATTTAGATACCAATACTTAAATTTGTAGACCTAGTCTAAAAAAACAAATGAAGACTCAGATAACAGTACTTAAAAGAGTTTTTGAAGTGATCAACACCATGAAAGTGTTTTCGTCTGGATTGTCATTGTTTTGGGTGATAAATCTAGCAGACGAAATTTGTGTGATGGAAAATGTTCACTGCAATTTTGTCTGGTATGATAATATTTTGATTTTCATTAAAGGATAGAAACACATCGGCGACAGAGCTTGATGGCAAAGTCATCTCCTTTTCGATTTTCATTCGATGAAGGCCCCTCTGCCTCAGCTCGCATTTCAATGAAGCCTCTAATATCCTATTTCCGTGATATCATGCCCTGTGACATCCCTCTACTGTATATCTTATATCTTTTGAACCCTTGAACCAAACAGGCTCATATTTTCAGTCATTGTAGTTATTTTGTAATGACCCAAAGCAAGTTAAAGATTAGTTAGTCACAATGATTTGGTGAGCTTTCAAAGTTGGAGACTTTTTCTTCTTTTTTTTGGGGGGGGGGGGCACCCGAAATAAATATATGTATACTAAGGGGTTGTTGCTTATAAGAACACCCAAAATCAGAGCGGACAGCACTCTTATAATGGAGATGTTCTTGTAACAATACATTAACAAATTCATGTATTACGTTTAAACCAGTGGTTAGGATCTCATCCAGTAGATCTCATTGACAACTTTCATTGCCTTTATCATACAAAGTCAATCTCATTTTTTACCACTACATTATTTTTAATTCCACATTGCGCAGTCTCCAGATGACAGATGTGACTTGCAAGACTAAAGCTCAGTTTATCAGTGTACTTGCCATACCTGCCTGTAGATTTTGCTTATAATGCATCACGCCGTGTTCGAATAATACATTTGGTTTAGGCTGCATGACTCAGCAGATGCTCATTCTCACTCACTTTGATAGCTCGGTTCAGGTTGCAAGGCCCAGAAAAATGACATTGGTTTTATGTGGGAATGTTCAATCGGCTCTCATGCATACTGCCATGGTGTCTGGGTGTTGTTGTTTGGGTTTTTTTTCAAACACATTGGCTAATTGAATTTTAGAAATGGTGATTAAATCAGAGGCATTTCATAGTGAGTGTACAGTGAATTTGCATTTTTTATCTTGTATCAATAGAAATTTTACTTTGGTCATGAGATGAGTAAGCATTCTGATTTGAATGAATTTCCTTATAAAGGATTAGTGATAAGACATATTTATATTTTATAAGATTGATTCGTTTTTCCAGAACTTCATGTGTGGAAGTGTTCATTTTTACAACATTCTTATAAGTGGCAAACGCTGTTTCCTAAATGTATTTAGATCTATAATTGAATATTATTCTGGGGGGGGGGGGGTGGGGGGTGTTCCACTTGACTATATCATTCTTCATGTCATTTTTATTTATTTAGGGTTTGTTTTTCTTTTGTTTTGTTTTTTATGGAAAATTTTCTACAAAGTAAGAAAATTACATATGTACCAACAAGAGAGAGAAATACGTATTTCAATTTTGAAATGTTGAGGATGAGACTTCACTTTTTCCTTCCAACTTAGTTCGGATGCAAGGCTGTTGGAAGAATCCACTGAGAGCATAGCTCGCAACTTTGCACTAAACAACTGCCTGACTGGTAATTTGAGGGCTCTTGTTCATAACTTTCTTATTCGTGCATCAGAACTGAAAGCATCAGCACAATGTGAAGAGTGAGTCCTGTAACTTTATATATATTTTTAAATTGCAATCTCATAAGAAAATAATAAATTCCACTTTAGTTCTGCTCTTTTTTCACACAATATTATGTAACATTTGTATGTCATTCTGTTAATACCATTTCTGTGAATTTTAATACAGATTTTGTATGTATGGAATCAGGTGTATGAGTTAAGAGGTCAAAGGAGGGAGGGTTTGACATTGTATCGGAGTGTTATTATTTTCTTACTCTAAGATCCCATTGCTCATCAAAGTCCAACCATGTAAATTCCTTTTAACCTTCATGCATGATTACATTTTTTCTAACCTATTTTATGTCACTTGATTTTATTATTTAAATTTGTAGTATGGTTTCAAAATAATCTGTTTGTCATTCATTCCATTCTCTTTATCAGTACTTTTTTTTTTTTTTACCTTTTTCAGCAACATTTTCATATGGCAGACGTATAATGCCCTCTTCATCATCCGAAGTTTGTGTAAATATTTTGTGGAGCATCTTAGTGAAGAGCTTTTACTGCATCAGTTTGACTGCCTTCCTCCTAAACCTGATGGTAAACAATTTAAATGTAGTCAAAGACATTGAATAAGTCCTCATTTGTTGACTGGAAATATAGAATTGTTAAATTGATAAATGAATTCTCAGATGTATAAATCCTATGGTGGGCATTTACGAATTATTAAAATATGTTTTGTATTTTGGTTGGCTCTTTAACTTTAGTCTATCACTGAGTTATTGCTAAAACCATTTGTATCTTATCAAGTTGTTCGAAATCACACTCCCAGCTACAAGGCATAGGTCCTGATTTTTGTTCACAGTGCCTTATAGCTGGGAGTGTGACTTCGAAGAACTTGAGCAAATTGTATATATATTATTTTTTATATTGTTTAACTTTTTTTAACCTAGCGTTACCCCCACAGACATTCTCCATGGCCCAGGATTGCCTCACTGAAACAGTTTACATGACGTTATAAATAAGTTGTTTGTGTCCAAATTGGCACTATAATAGTCAATGGCAGATGTGAAAGCAATAAGAACTCTTTATAAAGAGCTGTGCAAAGCCAAGGTTTCATATCAGGCTATTTTGAATCCCTGTTACGAGAATACTCGTAGCCCGGACCAGTAGTCATTATGTTTTAGTGCTTGAACGGTGCTCCTGCACGTCAGCAAGATTTGTAAGTCTAACCGCCTCAGCTGACATATTATATGCTTGAGCTGGATGACTGTTAAGATTTTACAGAGATTTTGGGTGATGAATGGAAAGACAGGTGGAGCTTACCAAGCTCAATTTGCTTAACTCTAGTGGCTCGAAATGCGTAGATCTATATCGAGCGGTAAAAGACTCTGAGCGACGTGCATTTAGTTCATGAATGCAGGCCTCCTCGGCACCCATGAAGCACGGGTAGCTTATGTACCCTTCAGACCCTGACCTTCTTTAACGGAAAATTTTGATATCAAATAAATGGTAAATGACCCAGAAGTACTAATAATTATGATTTTAAATAGTAACCAATCACTGTGCACGTTTTATTAAGCTTTTAGCCCACAGGATAGCTTTGTTATTGGGCAAGAGTTTCCCCAAAACATGTGCATCTACTATTAGTTCTATGCTAGCACATGTTTACGTCATGGTTGTTTTGAGTTAGATTTCTCTACATGGATACTTTTATTTCACTTGCTATTTGTTTTATTATGAAGTTGAAATATATGGCTACAAAATATGTTTCATCAAGCATTTTGTCACCAATTTGGGTTTTTAGCGAACCAATCTAGTTCTCCACATAAAATCTCATCAGGCCCCTCTGCCTCAGCTCACATTTCAAATCAACCGGGCCTGGCATGCCATGATTTTCACGGGTCATTCCCACTGAGAAGCCGCTTCTAGGGTTAATAGAGATACTGTGGTGCTGAGAATCATCTGCTTATTTACAATTAAACACAAATATGGGGCAAGCAAAGTCATTGTGTTCAACAGTGATATGCCTTCATGTTCACCCATCAGCAATTTAATTCAGTGTACCGTGTACCTGCTCAAATTATCTGGGAAGGAAATTTGTGTTTCATATGAAGCTGTTGTTGGGGCAGCTTATGAAGTGCTAACTAGTTTTGAGGTTGTTGCTAATCTTTTTGTGTGTGTGTGTTGTTGTTTTTTCTTTCATTAGGCAGTCCTGCTGATGACACTGCTGAGATTGGATCCCAGGCTGAAGAATTTGTCAATGCTCTGGTTGAACTGATAGTGGATGTCCCAGTTTTGTAAGTTGGTGCCCTATGTCATATGCCACCTTTTGGTGTTTGCCACAATTTTCATGCTCATCTGTACCCTTCCTTTAATATGAATTGCCAAATGTGAATTGGATTATTTGAAGATATTTAAATGTGATTTTTTTTCTTTCAGTTCATGTTACTTTACTTCATCTTACTATATAAATACCATACAAATATGTATTTGTTGTTGTTTTTTTTGTTTTGTTTTTTGTTTGTTTGTTTTTTTGTTTTGTTTGGGGTTTTTTGGCGGGGGGGGGGGAGGGGGGTGGTGGTTAACTCTTGTCAGTATTTTATATGATAATCATCATCTGTGCGATTTATTTTTTATATTGTCAATTTTTTTTCCTTCAAGATTTTTATTCCAGTTTTCCTATTTACTGTAACAGTAATGCATTAACAGATAGGCCCATAGGGTGTCCAGCAAAGTTGGAAAGTTGGATTTTAGTAGGAGTTTTGGATAGTCAGATTAGTCAGATTTTGCTTGGAAACAATGTGTAGAGATGAGATCAATCTTGACTGGTTGGAAAACTGGATCTAGATCTTTTAATTGTAACTTTGGGATCATTAGGGCTGTGAATTTGAATCGTGGTCAGATTGACATGTCACTAGAGAGACATTGTCTTCCAAAGACTTTAAAAATATCCTCTCACACTTGAACACAAATTAACATCACAAAATGTTCATTATCTTCATCTTGTGTTTTCAGGAACTTCACCTATGCCTTACACCTGGAGACTTTGAACACCTTGTTGGTTCTCACCTCAATACAAATGTATCACACGCGGCCGGCCAGCCAGTTTTTGGTTTTTCGAGTGCTGATGCAAGGGAAATGGTAGGAAACTTACATTGAAGATATGCTGTTTATGATATATGTTTGCGTTTTTAAATGATTTTTAAGGGGAATAGCTAGAGTTGGACTGAAATAATTAACTTAAATTTTGATTTATCCTAAATTTTTATCATACCGACTGGCAAAATTAATGCGAAGGAAAATGACACAGCACGAGACGAGTTTTTTAATCAAACTTTTTAAAAATATTCACAAACCTTTGGGGTCATGCATTTAGTACAGCATAAAGACTGTCATGTGGCTTTGTGTTTTCCGTGAATTCCTTTCACTGAAGGTGAAAGACCTTATCCTTAAGATTACATAGAGAGTCAATATCCAATGAGTCCTCATTTAGCATTTATCACTGTGGTGTATGGGTGATACGTTGAGTGGATGAAACGGTTGATTTGCAAGTTTGGGACTGTTTCCCCATGGGTGTTCAACAGGGCTTAACTAAGTGGCAGTGGCCATGTCAGGCCGATGACCCACTACCGCTCTCCACTCCATGATAAGGCAGCAAAGCCAAATAGCATCACTTCCTGGGATTCCCCTTTGCAGTAGCACCATTAGAAATTTTCATGAAAGTTGAGAAAGTTGGGAAGAGAGCGAAAGACAGCCGAGGGATACATTGTGCAGTGGGATTCGGGGCAGTTAGTTGGGGGTGGGGGGCGGTCAGAAGAGGACGGACAAAGAGAAAAGTTTCCCCCTGCCCTCCCACAGCCATGTGTGATAGAATAAGGGTTTTATGAGACTTGTGCATTGACAATACAAATATCTCCTGCCACTGTTGTCACTTGTTTTTTCCTGTGTCCCTCCAACAAATATACCTTATTCATCCTGACACTATTGTTTCTTGTTTTTTCATCTGCCTCTCCAACAAGTACACATTATTCATTCCTTTGTCATTTCTCTCTCTCCTATGAATAGTGTCATACATGCCCCCATGCTCATGAAAGCTTTGATGTGGAACTACCTGAATCAGGAGAAATGTCCATCTGAATTGTACCGAGGTCATGGCGACGATGGTGGGATGTTCTACAATGCTACAGCTGCCTTGGCCTGTAAGATTTTTAAATTCCTTAAGTCTCTGTTATGGAGATACAGAATCAACTTTGAAACAATTGTGCTATAAAGAAGTAGTTATTTTTTTATTTTTTCCATAAATTTTTTCCCAGGTCGTTGCTTGTTTTGTTTTTTTTTTACTTCATGAAGACATCGATTATCTTATAGTAGAAGACATTGTACATTTTTTTAAGAAGTCATTTTGATTGAACATAATATTGTTATTCAACAAATTGTTAGTTTATCACTCATTTTTGTTTTCACTGTTTTCCAGCTAGCCTCTGGTCAGTGGTCACCCTTGGCATGTCTTCAAAAACCAAAAAAGAAGAGGTCGATCTGTCAGATACTCTATTAGCCAACCAGAGCCTGCTTTTCATTCTTATACTCGCTAGTCATTGTACCTGCGATAAATCTATGCCCAACCCTTACAGGCAGGCTCTATTTTCCTTCACAGATTCTGAAGGTAATGATCATTGTTTTATAGGTGTATAAAATTAGATGAAATTAATGCATGATTTTGATGGGATGGTCTTCTGAAATATGACATCTTATTAGCCATTACACCCAAGCTCACCCGATAACAACGATAGTGTTTTCAATATGGAGTGAATAAAACTAAATTCAAACTCGAAATAGTCATTCAAAGTGTATGATGACTGAGCAAATCAGTGGCAGTTACTCTTCATGATAGTGATATGTCAGTGTTCCACGCATTGTTACGAGAAGCTATCGCAGTAGTACCACAGCTGAAAACACAATATCGTCAAGTGGCTACCTTTTTGGCCTAAGTCTGACTCAGGCCAAAGTGCAACTGACACACCGTTTGAATCGTCATACCACCAGCTATTATAATTTATTGAATTTGATAAAATCCGCCTACACTTTTTCCTACAAATCCCAAAATAACAGTTTTTATTGATTATCTCAAAACTAGCAAAAATGACTTTGGCCAAAAAGGCAGCCGCTTGACGTTATAGGTCCTAGATCTAGATTTTGACCTAGATCAAGATAATCCACATGTCGTAGATGGAGATTATGATCTTTATCTTATAAATTTAGAATCGATGTATGGTCGATTTAGAATCCAGATTTTGATCTAGGTCTACATAAGATGTGTATGCTGTACAAAAAAGCAAGTCAACAAGATAAATTAGATCTAGATCTAGACCTCAACAAAACATTTCAAGGAGAAAGAGAGAGAGAGAGAGAAAGAGTGAGAGAGAATGAGAATTTGGACATTAATTACAATTTTGGAATTTTGCACCTCCCATCATATACTTCGATATAAACAAAGCTTGCAAGAAAAAAAAAACAACACCATAAAGCTCATAGTTTAGAAATGAATCAGTTGGGGGTTTTTTCGGCTCCTGAAAAGTAGCATTTTTATGATACGCCTCTTTTCTTTCACGCCCATGATATATAAATGTTATGCGGTCAGTAAATTGCCAACTCACTTTTACAACTATGCAAGTAAAACCTAGTTAGAAAAGGGGTTTGTGCAGCATACATTTAGCAACCATGTTGCTTTTGGGATGGATGTCATTTTCATTATGAATACATGTAACATGTTAATAATAAGTTGAAACACCCCTTACAACCCCCCCCCCCCCCCCCCAACTTACAGTCAAGTTAGTTAGATGGAGGTTCGTTTTGGGTTTGAGCAATCAAAGCACACCCACCCTTTCATATTTTGGTCTTCTTCTCTCTCTGTCTTTGTTCTTTAAGTGTTTTATATTTACATGGTTCGTGCAAAGCATCATTGAGGAAATTCATTTTTCTACATCCATTTTCTTTTCTTAATTTTTTATTTTTCATTTCACGCACAGATGCCAGTGCCAGTGCTCCAACCCGTAGTGTTCCAACGTTCAAATTAGACTTGAGCAAGTTGTACAATGTTCTGTGTCTGACTTTGCATGACGATCAAACCACTTTGCTTCTTTATCTCCTCATACATCAAAATGCCAACATGAGAGCTTTCATTTTGTCCAGAACAAACATTGACCAATTGGTGAGTGGAATCTTGACCTTCAAATTAATTGTGGTGTAATGGAAGACATCAGAACCATATGGGCAAAACAGATAGGCAAGTGTGAAAGACAAGTAAGACAGATATAACTGACAGGCAAGATGACAGGCTAGAGATGGAAGACAAATGAGGCATATGAGAGAAGTCAGATGTATCGCAAAAGACTTTGTCATTGTTTATCTTCAGATCCATTCATTATGGAAAAATGAAATTTTGTTATTATGATAATTAACATGATAAACTTATTAACTTAATGGTTGATTTGATCTATGGGTCCTTCTTTTTGTTCGATAACCTTTCTGATGGGCATCTCCAAGGAAGAGATTATTGCTCCAAACTTGTCAGGAGTTATTTCTTCCTAAGCTCTGTCGAGTATGTTTCAATTCTTTTTTATTATTAGTTTATTGATGGAGTAAACCGTCAAATTCTTATTAGGAATTTCTTTCGCAATAACAGAGCCACCCCAGCCTCTCTCATTATGGAGGGTTTCAATCATTTCCCTATCAACTGCAAGAAGGGACCAGGAAGGTCAATGTAGATCAAGTAGATAGAAATCTATATTGATTGTGAAGTAAATGTAAGATTCTCATAATACTAATATTTTCACACTTTTAGGCAGTTTGATAGGTAAAACATGGGTGTGAGTATACAATGGTCTATGGACAATAACTTACGCAGCATTGATATGAGATTTTCTGAGTAGGCCTTTTAAAATGCTTGTCGTTTTGTTTGGCTAATTTATATTTTCCTTGAAATCAGCATACATTTTGATAATGAGTTTGGTGTGGTCTGTGCAAATATTTATTTCAATCTATTGCAAATTCCTGTATGGTTTTTTTCTCGCACTCAGTATATGTCTCTAATGCCTCACACCAAAATATTTCCAGATTTGCCATACAATTGCCATCCTGAATTCCCCCTTTTTGTCTCCTCTGCAGGTCATGCCCTTACTGCAAATATTGTACCACACTCAGGAGAAAAACTCTCACCACATTTACATGGGTCTCATCATTCTCCTGGTCTTAAGTGAAGATGAAGTGTTCAACAAGGCTGTGCACGAAATTGTAAGCTGGAGTATTGTAGCATATCAAACATGTAGAAAAAAGATGGAAGAGTGTAAAAGAATACATTATTTGTTGTAATTTTTTTATTTTTTATTTTTTGTCGGGTTTTTTTTAATATTTGAAATAATCCATTGTCATTTTTGGATCAGTTTCTTACATTAATTGTTGTATCCAGAGTTGCTTCTTCCGTTCATGTGAATGACTGAATATAGTAGTAATAATGATGATGATGATAATAATAATAATAAAAATAATAATTACTGTGTGCACCACTTTAATTGACATCTCTGCTTTTGACTTTTCCCTTATATCGACATGACTTACAAAGCCCTATTTTTCCCTTTTTATCTATTATTTAATTCATTCCTCTGTATCGACACCCTGTCACCCTTAAATTTGATATACCGACATGTGAATGTTCAAAATTAGCAAGCTAGACAGACCCAAGGTTAATGTGCCTAAGGAGATATTTCCCCCCAACCCTTCGACAATGATTACCAATGCCTCTCTTTCCCACTGTCACTGTCACATTCTTCTAGGCCCAGATTAGACAGATTAGATAGCAAGGAGGTGGGTTTAGTGAGTCAAAGGCAAATCAGTCTTTTTGTTTGCCTTGCCCTACTATATGATTACAATATAATATAACAGGCTCTTGGTGTGGGATAAAATAGCAGACAGAAATCAAGACTGCTTCCACTACAGTGTATTCTACAAAATGGCTGAGACAGCAGAGGACATGCCAACTTCAGACGGTACCAGTGAACTGAAAAAGGCGATGAAGTCATCTCTCCAGAAAATAGCAGAAAGGTTTTGTTACCAGGGTTTAGACGAGTTCCCAGTGTTGAGATGCTGCAAACATGGCAGCCTCAAAACCCACTCTTTTGCATTAAAGACCCTTGTAAACAAAACAGAAGAAATCTTATTTTAAAAAGGTTTTCTTTTATATGGAGGGGGTGTAGTGGCTCTGCGAATAAAGCATTGGGCTGCTGAGCGAGAGGTCAGTGATTCGTGCCTCAGTGTGGCAAATGCGTTTTTCCTTAAACAAGAAAATTTACCTCTGTTGCTTCCCTTGACCCAGGTGAAAATGGGCACAGCTTCAGCTGGGAAAGTATTCTGCAATAGACTAGCATCCTATTCAGAAAGTGATACATCTAATCTGTCGCTGTCCAGTTCATGCTATGGGAACCAGGATAAACTCCGGCCCCATAAGCCGCAAGGCTTGAAAGGACTACTTTTTTTTTCTTTTAATCAACTTCTCTTATATCAACATAAATTGTCTTGTACCTCATATGTCGATATATCAGGTGTACACAGTATGATTACAACAAAATCAAAAATACTAAAAGGATGATTAAAAAATACTTATAAAGATCATGAAAATAATAATAATTCTCAAGTTTAATATGTTATATCAATATTAATATGAGTATTTGACAATGCTATGTCACTACACATTAGCCTTAACAAATGCACATTAATAGATTCTTACAAATATATATATATATTTTATATAAATAAATATATATATATATATATACAGTCGACGCCGGATAAGTCGATTTTCACGGGACACAGATGAAAGATCGACTTATCTGAAAAAATCGAGTTA
>JBCJKF010004352.1:0-11890 GCA_039654545.1 Plocamopherus ceylonicus
GCTCTGCGGCTGACGCTCGGTTTTCGGTTAAAAATCAAAAGACAAATTTGCCTTCGGGGATGAATAGAGTGGAATTTATGAATTTATTTACAGAATTAAGCCTAATTATCTGTAGCAATAAAACTATTTATTAAATTCTTATGACAATAAATCTGACATCTTTTTATATCTTATTACAGGTTCTTGAATACACCGTAAGAGATTACATTAAAACCTGGTACAGCCAGTTAAGTGATCATGACAATTTCCTCCTTGACATTTGGCAGTGTGCCCAAAAGGTTGTGATAACCTTTTCAAATAGGTGAGAGTGATTTTTTTGTATGTATTACAGGAGAACCTTTGAATAACAGCTCCCCAAATAAATACCACTTTCAAACTGCCACATAGGAATGAAATGACTAATTGTTTACGCTATACTATATGAAACATTTCCAAATAATGACAGTCCGCCTGTATTTTACTTTAACAACTAACAATGGCCTTATTGATTGCACTGATCTATGTTGGTCACTCATTCCTTTTTTTAGACATCACAGCCTTGTTGGTGCGGTTTAGTCCTGAAGTGCTTGGGGCATTTTTCACATCTTTAAAGCATGCCATCCCTTATTGATTGCACTGATCTATGTTGGTCACTCATTCCTTTTTTAGACATCACAGCCTTGTTGGTGCCGTTTAGTCCTGAAGTGCTTGGGGCATTTTTCACATCTTTTAAGCATGCCATCGGCCTGTCGCAATGAGGTTGTTTTGCTCACTTTCACCTACTTATTTTTTTAACCATATTGTATCATATCGTTAGGTCTAACACCTACTTATTTTCTTAAATTGTAACTTTTATGAATCCCAAGGAAAGGAGAGACCCATTTTGTCTGTGAAGGCGTTGGGGCTCTTCTTTACATAACATAACATCTCTTGATTATCAGTCAATGATATGAGTGAGATAAGTAAGAGTATAGAGGAATAGAGGGGGAAGGAGGCTTTGTGAGGTTGGTCATGTAAAAGTACATTAATGATACCACATACGTCTCTCATGCTCAAGCGTTTGCAATGCCTTCATCAAATAGATACAGTAGACGCCGGCTAAGCGCACAATGGTTGGGAGCAGGCTTGAGTGTGCACTTGTCCGTAGCGTGCACTTAGGTGGTGGCCGACATGTCACCTGATTTTACCCAATGGATGGAGTTATGAGAGTAACGTCCCTCAATTTTAATAAACGAACGCTTTGACACTGTGCTATATAGTGCTGGCCCCGCCAAGTCTCTCATGCCATGCTTGAAATCAATCAAATAAAGCTGACCAACCAACCAACCTGCCCAGGCCTCACATTACTGCCAGACGATTATGTGAATGGCCGTCGGGGAAAACTACCCGCGTGAAGGGAGTCTTGATTTTTGTGGCGCTTTGGTGGTGTGAAACATGGTTTGCGTCCTCTTTGTTTCATTGGCTTTGATCACATTTGCACCTGTATGGAATCGCACGGCCAGTGCTCGGTCTCTCGTGTTATGAAAGGCGGGCGATGTCTTTACTAGGCCGATTATTTACTATCATTACACTTCTTGTGGAGAAATGTGAGCGTGCACTTAGCCGAAGTGAGGCCGAGTAACCGTGCACTTAATGATAGAGTTTTATATAGGGAAAATTCGGTCAGAGCAGGAAAGCATGTACTTGGCCGAAGCGTGCACTTGTGCGACGTGCACTTAGCCGGCGTCTACTGTATAGCCATTTGTATTCATATTTCTCTAATGATACATTCAGATTGTGGCATAAACTCCCAACCATTACATTAAAGATACAGAAGATTTCAAGCAGGTCTATAGTTTGTAAGCTTCAGATCTAGTCTACTGAAAAACATAGATGCAAAACTAAGTGTACATTAATATCTGTTCAAACAGTTACAAATTTGGTGTGTGCTGGAAATCAAGGGATGTAATAAAAAAAAAATAGGCTCTTTTTGGTTTACCCTTTTAGCTTACTCCCCTTGCTTCAATTGAAGTCTTGTGATACAGAATTGTCATCCATTCACAGGAAATTTCAATGAAAAGGTTTCCATTGCATAAATAATACAGTGTATCATGTATGGGTCTCTCCAAAATATATCTTGTACTTGAAAAAACAGCTAAATCTATAGCAACGGCTAGATGTAAACATATGTCAGATACATGTAAGTTTGCAGTGGAACATTTCTTGATTTATAGTACATCTAAGGGGAAATATCCTTTCTTTCAAATGTCAGTAACTGTTCATTTATTCGTATCTTAGATGACGATTTGTTAACACTTCAATTAGACTGTTTAACTTAAGAAAATAGACCAAATAAATATGACCTCCCTTCAAAGACCTTTTTCTCCCCTCAAGGATAGTCTTTATTGTGGTGTTCTAGTGTGTATAATCGTAGCATATCAGAAGTTTGTGGTGGAACAATCCCATACAACAGTATTGAAATTGTCAAAGGAAAATTAAATCTGTTTCCTTTTTATTTTAGTGTCATAATTTCAGGAAAGTTTGATGTTAAACTATAATTGATTTATCCATTGAACAGATCCAAAGAGGTAGATTGGACTCCATATTTTACTCAGCAATTGGTTGACGATTTCGCCTCTCACATACGGCTCTTCCGTCGAGCCTCAGACAGAGTATCAAAACCAAATAATGATGGTATGACATAATTATCATCTTTCTCAGTTTAAAATGAAACATTTATTGATACATTTACAAAATTGATTTACTTCTACTTCAATGGAATAAGATTAGATACTCCTTTGAAATAGCAGGCTTATAACTTTTTTATATGTAAAATGTACATGTATGCTAAAGATTGTTTCAAGAGTTTTCTGTTTCGATTTTTTGGTTTTCAAAGAAAGCATTGCGGCCTTAGAAAGTGCATTCTTTGACATGGAAGTGGAAATGGAGAAGAATCTGTGTCGCGATATGGTTTGTTTGGAACCTGAAGCAGAGAGACGTGAGTGTGACTATTTTGTTCTCTCTTAATTCTTTGAGAATGAGTTTTTATCTTAATTCCTGTATTTTTCAATTCAACTCAATGAAACAATATATGTTCATCCCAATGAGAGGTCCAAGAATGCTTGCATTTATTCCTGTATGGTATATATGGCAATGAAATACTACAGTCATTGAATAACTTTACACAAAATTTGGGAGAGGATTTTTATGCATATAATTTTTTAAGAAATTTAAACAAAAGCAAAGGCAACCACCAAAAAAGTGTTCCTATAATGAAAACAGCCAGTTATGTGATACAGCAATACACTGAAAAACAGCACTTTAAGTGTCATCTAAATACTACAGACATATATACATCCTTAGCACAACATATGCACAAACATATTCACACATGCAAACGTACAGGCACATGTGCACACACACACATACACACATTTTGTACATTGAGCAAATTGAGTTATTCTAAGAGGTAAATGAATAGGGAAGAATTCTACAAAGTGGAAAGTCTTTCTTAAAGCAGATGTGTTCTTATAAGCGGTGAGCGCTGTACCTTGAAAAGGTGTTCTTTTCTTTATTTATTTATGCTTAATAATTCTTTGAGGTATTTGGTGACCATAGTTTATTGTACTGGTCGCAAAAAAAAACAAAAACCTTTTTTTTTTTATTATCCTTGTGTCTATGCAAGTATGAATGTATTGCATAAATGTGTCAGTCAACTTGATGAGTAAATCGTAAGCATGTTTTACCACTCATTGCTCATGAAGGTATACGTCTAATGTGAATGGTAAAAACTTTTATTGTTGACATATATCCATTTATGAACTCTTTAGCCCATTACCACTATAAATTTAACTGTTATCTTTTACTGTGTATCTAACATGTGCATCCTCATTGATGTATTTCACTCTCATTTCTTTTCTATCTTCTTTTTTTTTTCAAAACCAATCTTTTCTCAACTACTATAGAGTACCTCCAGGATCTCAGTGAAGTGTTGTTGTTTTTATTGCTGCCAACTGAAGATTTCCACAACAAACCATTCCGTTACATTGTCCGTGTGAGTTGCGATGAAAGTTTGTAGATGAAGATAGCAATTTATTCATTTAGATTCAGAAATATCCAATTTTGTTTTGCAGAGAACATCTTTGAAATATAATGAATGCAATATTTTAGCAAAGAGAAATTAAAATAAATTAACTGTCTAGAAAGATTTGCAGAAAAGGATGAAAGGCACCGTTTAACTTTGCATATTATTATTATTATTATTATTATTATTATTATTATTATTATATTATTATTTTTTTTATTATATTATTATATTATTATTATTATTATTATTATTATTATTATTATTATTATCACTATTATTGAAATTGAATAGTAATGAAAAAATATATATTTTCTTTTCTTTCACCTATACTCCATATTATTTTCTTTTTTTTTGGATTTTAGGAAGTTTTAGTGAATGGAGTATTCCTGCCAACTGTTGATCTGTTGGCTGATCCAGATTACATCAATCAATATATTGCTTGGATGGTAAGCCGTTATGTAGACCATAAAATGCAATGTGTACTTGATGTCTTGAGCAATAGGCAAAGTGTGTAATTTCCAGAGACAAAATTTTCAACAACGAAATATCAGAAGACACACAATATGTACAATGTAGTGAAAGTTTTTTTTTTCTTTTTTTTTTTCTCGTACATTTGATTTTATTTCTCCTTTTCAAATTTCAAAATAATACTTTTTTTCCTTTCCTGTTCTCAGTGTTATGAAACATCATTTACAAGAGAAACATTTCTTACCGTCATTCGGTCAAGTACCTCCATGGAAGAACTTGAAGCAGTGCGAGACAAAGTGGACAGTGACATAGCTAAGTGGCGGTCAAAAGATACGGGTGGCAGTGATGGTCAGTCCCTAAAGATCACATGATTCCGAAAGCTAGAATTTCTTGAACATAAATGCTCATGTCCCATCTAGAGCTTGTCAGTTCTCTTGCACTATTATCATCATCAGCAATCATATCATCTATTTCTTTCTAAATCATTTTCGCTATTATTTTCATTGTCGTACCTTAATTATGTGCTTTTTTTTTATTATATTAAGAGTAGTTCTCAAGATATTTCTTCTTCAATCCAAACTTACAGGGTCAGTACTTTATTAAAAAATAAATGACATTTAGAACATCAAAGATTTATCTACTGTATTATGTGTTACATGAAAAGCTTTTTTGTCTTGATAGACTGTTTTCAATTGGCATATGATCTAGTTCTTAGAATTTTCCCCCATTACCACTGTTTGAAAAGTTTATTTTAATTAATCAATCCTATCAATTTTGTTTACGTCAGTTTATCTTATTTTTCTCCCAATTAGACACTGCTATCAAGCAAAATTTAAACAGCCTCAACTTTTTGAGAGATACCTGTGACAGTCGCATTCGAAGGCTTCATGATGGGCCGCCATCTGACCAGATCATTGAAGTAAGCCTGTTTGTTTCATCACTCTCAAGTCTGAATGAAAAAAAAATATTTTGAACGAATTTAAAAACATGACACACAAAAACAGTATAAAATTATAAAATGCGAGGTTTATGGTTAAGAATGGTAACCTTTCTTTAATATTACCAAACAGTTGAACTCAAAATTTTTATACATAATATTTGACTTCTTAACCCTTTTAGAGCCTAACCCGAGCCAAATGCTACCCCTCAAAAGCCCACTGAAAGGGAAATAAGCCTACAAATAAATACCAAACATTTTCAAAACACAATACAAACAATATTTTCAGACTGAACATAATAAATCATACAAGAAACTGTGCACAGATGATTGGACTATCAGAAAAAAAATGTACTACTGATTTGATGACATGTTCACATCGAGAAAAAAATTAATAAAAAAAATAATTGTCAGCTCTGTCAACACCATCAGGGTTGGGGAGGGGGGTCGGTAGTCGGAGACTGATTTGGCTTCGTAGACCTACAAAGCATGACTATCGAGGTCTCTATGTCATCGTAAACACCAGCCTGAATGTCACTCTAGACATCTGAGTGGTCGCTGTCCTCGTTAATTATGTCGTTGCAACTTGTAATGGGGACCTGAAAAGGGGTAAATGCTATGGGACTTTGAAAATTTGGGGAAGAAAACAATATGAAACTTTGAATCGATGGCTTTCGCAAATGGCAAGTCGAAAGTAAGCTTTATAGGGTTGAACTGGAAGTATAACCTTTCGTTTTTATAAGGTCAAAGTATTATGAAGTGATTATAAGCAGAAAAAGAGTTCATGTTGAAATTGTAGGCTATATAATCAGCGGGCGTCTACTGGCGATGCAGCCATTTTTGAAAGCGGGCGATGCGGCCTTTAAAGGGTTAAAAACCTGACATTGGCTTTGAAAAGAAATTTTGTATTCTCAGAATACGCATTGAAGCAAATTTAAAGAATTGTGTTTGCTTTCAAAACTCAATGCTCACTGTGTTCATTTTGTAACGAAACAAACTATTGAATTAACAATTAAAAATCTAAAAAACCCATGCAACTTTATAATTGCAAAATATGTGACATTTTTAGAAGTGTTGCATTTTTCGAAACTGATTCAGTATATTGAGAGTGGTGGTGGGGGGGGGGGAGGCATGTGGCAACAAAGTAGTTGTGCATAGAGCTACAAACTGAGAGGTCATGGTTTCAAAACCACCAACAAGACTTGCATTTTTTTCCTTAGCAAAAAATTAACCCCTGTTGGACCTAGGTGAAAATGGGTACAGCTTTGCCTTGGAAAGTATTTTGCTATAAACTAGCATTCTGTTCAGAAAGTGATAGATTTAATCTGTTACTCTCCAGTTCATGCTAAAAACCATGAGCCAGTAGGCTCGAATGGACTGCTGCTTCATTATATCAAGGAAAGAGACCAGATGATGTCAATGGCAGTCAATAAATAGTTTTTAATATTCAAGGGTCTAATAAAATGTCAGATTTAAAGAAGTTAAGATTAAGGCAGATACTGGACTCATGCTAATATCATAGCACATGAACTATGAAAGAAAAAAAGAAAAAAACCCATTGTTTATAGATTATTGACTTTAATTTGCTTATTCCTTTTTTTTTTTTTTATCAGCTCTATGAATTGTCATGGTGAAAACAGTAAATTATGTTCATTGTTATATGTTTCTATTGTGATTTCTTTTTAAATAAATGCTTGTAGACCACACTCATTTCATCTGTTTATTAATTTCATTTTTGTTCCTTTTTTTCTTTTTTTTTTTTACAGGAGCCAGATTGCTTGAAATATCAAAGCTTGTATGTCCTTACGCTAGATGATATATTCAATAATAATGTTGCTCTCCAGTCTTTCATTGGTATGAATTTTGACAATGTTTTCATAATTCATTGCTTATGGTTGAATTACTGAATATTCAGTTCATGGGTTGAAAGTATTGGTATAAAGAACTTGGTAGACATCAGTAATTAATTCTGTAGCTATGATTGTCTAACCCACATTCTTGTTTCTTGTTTTATTCATGCTTTTTGTGCTTAACATCACAATGGCTTTTCTGATTGTCAGAGTGGTCTAGTCGCGATTTATTAAATATAGATATACTTCTTACCTATAACTATAATCATTTTTTTTCTTGTTTGTTTGTTAATTTGTATTGCACTTCATTCTATTTATTGTACACTTGAGAAATTAGACGATATTTTTTTATATATTTGCATCATGAACTGAATCAGATATTATTATAAATATAAAATGTTTGAAACATTCAGGACAATTCCATTTTCTTCTTTCTGATTTTGAGACCTAAAATAGACTGAAGAAAACCAACCAAGAAGAATGGGTTTTGAACGTTTTTTGTGGGTTTTTTTCAAAGTCATGTTGAATGAAGCTGTGTTTGGCCCTTGTTGATGTGACGATCTAAAATAGCGTTAGAAGTGTGAAAGAAACTCACCATGTGTTTGCAAGTAATAAAGCAAGCGGAACATGTTCCGATGATGAGTACGTTATCACCCCACAGGGATTCTGTACAAAATACTGGTGTTTAAAAAATGGTGGCTGCATGTGGCAGTTACATCTCCAGTGGACAGCTATACTGCCAACCATATGTGGCCAAGTCGTCTTTAATTGGTTAAAGAAGACAGCCAATTGCAGCTCTTTAAGCAACTACTGTCACTTTCAATCCTCACTGCTTCTGGAAGATGAAAAAAGAGGGAAATGCATAGTTAGAAGCATAGAGGAGTTTCAGTTGAGTGATGTACACCAATTTGCAATGGAGGAATGGAGGCATCAGGATTTCTCACTATGAGTTTTCATTGGTTGTGATAGGGTGCATTGGAAGACTAGGGGCACAAATCACATATTAAAATCAATAACTTCCCATAATCTGACTTGATTCCTTTTATCACACAGAGTACATGACATCCAGGGGTGGTCAACAGTACTTGTTTTTCTACTTGAATGTTGAGGTGAGAGTTTTAATGAAATGTCTGTCTTTTAAACTAACTACAATGATAAGTATAATATTTACTTTATGATGATGATAATAATAATAATAATAATAATAATAATAATAATAATAATTAGTAGTAGTAGTAGTCGTAGAAGAAGTAGTAGTAGTTGTAGTTGTAGCTGTAGTGGTGATGGTGGTAGTGGTGGTGGTAGTAATAGTAGCAGCTGAAGTAGTAGTCATTGTAATAATTATTTAGTGTTATTATTATTGTTGTTATTATTATTATTATTATTATTATCATTATCATTATTATTATTATTATCATTATTATCATTATTGGATTTTTTTTTATTAAATGATTTGTTTTTATTTTGCTTTGTTGTTTTTTGTTGTTGTTTTTTTGTTTTGTTTTTTTGTTTTGGGGGTATTTGTGTATGAGGACAGCTTTGTGCACAAGAACACCAATAATAGCACAATTACTGTTTGAGTATAGCTGGTGACTTTCTCATTTATAAAAATCAGGTTTGACATTTTTTTAAGCAATAAACCTTCACAGAAAATATTTATTTTACTGAGAATTTGTCACGTTTTAACACTAGGTAAGGTTCTTATATAATATTTCACTGGCGAAAGTCGTCCAAATAATATCATTTACTCCAGGCTGAGTTACACTGATTTACATCATTCGTAGAATTAAATTTGCATAATAGGTTGCAATGAATTTGGTATATGAATTGATGGGAGTTTGTTTTTTGAAATTTTCATATCATATAAAAAATTCCCTCATTTCCATTTTACTGCAGATTTTATCTGTGATATTTTTGCTAGTAAAAATAAGACTATACAGCTTGAATCAAAACTGCACTTGAGTCCAATTTGATAAAAAGCCAAGACAATCTCTTCTAGTGCTCTACCATCAAAATCTTTTCTTTCATCCCAGATATGTTTCAAAGTTCATTACATAAAGTAGCTTTAAGATGTGTCTGTATAGATTTAACATAAAATTTTAACTTAAAATTTATTTTCATGTACACCAACAGGGTTTCAGCGCAGCCGCAGAACAGCAATTATCAGAGATGCAGAAAGTGAGGCAAGAGACTGGTAAAGCTGTTGAGCCAGATTTAGAGTCATTGAGAAGAGCAGCCATGATCATTTTTGACCAGTATTTATCCGAAAAGGTTTGCATTACATCTCCAAGCCTTCTTTTCTCCTTTTTTTATTTTTTTAAATTTTCACTCAAAGTTAAGTTTTCTACAAAATCACAATCCAGTAATTCACTATTGTCGTTTGATTGACCCATTTTTTTCCCCCAATCGCAATTGTCATGTTCTTTGTCATTAGTCTTATCATAAATATCACTGGTTAATCTTCTAACTTGTAGTACTGTTCACGAGGCATATGTTCATTTACAACAATAAGGCAGATTTGCCAGCCAAATTATTATATCCTGATGCATGTATTAGGGCAACTCAGATGTGTGTATTGGCTTACTTAATCAACTTAAAATGTATGCATTATTTCAATGGGATGTTTCTTCTTTTTATCAGGGTTCCTCACGCATCCGAATTGAACCTGATATAATCAAATATACTCTGAACAAAATAAAAAGCAAGAACTTGACAGAAGATGTGTTCAGCACTGTACAGGCCAGAGTGAGTTGAATTTTGTAGTTTATATCAACTTATATTTGTATATTTGGGGGGTTGCAGACCTGCCAACGTAACGCCGTATCGCGTTAAATTAACCGAAAATGATATTTTCACGATCGCCCACGAATCGGCTTTATTTGCCCCATTTTTAATGCTATTCGGTATGTCAGATTTCCTTTCGTAGCGTTTAACGATTTTTAAATATTTCTTATCGGAAGTCTGATTTTTGTTTTTAGTGCTACTGCTGGACAATCGGTAAAGGTATCCGATGGGTCCGGTATACGTTGTATTATACTACACACCCCGTTTCGCCCAAGCCAATCACCCACGCTAATGGCGGTCATGTATTTTGCCGTCCCCCTGACTAGGTGCCAAGCCCAACCGCTACCGGCGGGTCCCGTATTTTGGCGTTCTGGCTGGGCGCACCGAGGTTGCCGGTATTCTTCACCACAATGTAGTATAGCCAATTGTAACCACTGTGATCGCGTCAAATGACACTTACACGCTTCAACCAATGATAACCGACCTTTTATGCGCAATATGAGAACATCAACATCGAAATGATAAATAGATATCGTACATAATAAATTTATGTGTTTACTTCAGACCTTATAATCGTTGCCGACATAGATTCACATATATTTTGATGAATCGTTGATATCGGGATATATCTGAATTGTAAATTTAAGCTTTCGTTGTTGATTTAGATTTTGAAATTACAGTCGTAATTTTTCATTTTGACCTTGAGAGTTTGGGCCTAGTATTAGTATGAACCAGATGCCCATCGTTACGTCAAGGCTAGCTATAGCGCGGGCTAAAACTCGATCTGCCGTGGGCCCCGGCTTTTGCTCTCTCTTGATCAAAGTCAGTGATGTTAGTTAAATCTAGATTTCGGCCTTTCGTTGCCTAGGGCTAATATTGTTTAATTCAAAGAGAGCGCTTTATGATAAAGAGTGCACATTACGACATGCAATAACAACACGGCAAGGTCTACGTCACATTCCAGTGGGAGCCTCGTCCTGCATGAGCGTGGGTTAGCATGGCAGGCTACGGAAAGGCGGCCTCGTACACAGCGGAACTAGGTCAGGGGTTGATTCCGGGAGGTGACCGGCGGGTCAGTGTAGAAGATAGGTGGAGGGAGGATAGGTGCACAGAGAGGGAGGGAGGGAAAATCATGTAATGTGCGGGAGGGGGAGCCCTATTACATGTACAGTACTAATACTATGCTGTTTGCTACTCACAATAAGGAGGTGGACCACTGTAATAATACATTGAACAGTATGATAGAATGATGGGCCTGTAACTAGGATCGGCCATCGGTAGAAACGACGACGCAATAATACTAACACTATACAATACTATAGAAAGGTCACTGACCTAGCCGATTCCTTGAACTACTCGTGCCAGCTGAGGCTACTGGTCTGCCACACACACACAAGCTAGGAGGTCTTAGGCCTTGACTAGTTCAAGCTGATATATCGGCATGTGTATGATTTAACTCTTTGACTGCAGTTTGCCCATATATCGGGATGAGCATATTCGTAACTGCTTTTACTTTACAGTTCTTGCCAACAACGATACTTCAATGATGAAGTACTGTAAAAGCACATAGGGCAGTAATCAAAATATGCATCAGTGGTGTAAAACTACTGCCGTATTTGCACTCCACCACAGAACAGTGAATCTTTAGAATGAAGTACATGATGCATCACTAGAATTAGCAAAGCATGTTTAGAGCAAAGTTTCATTACAACAGGGGCAAAACTATTGAAAAAAAAAAAAGGAAAGTTTTTCCACTCTGCTGTAAAATTATCTCAGTGAATGTCAGCAGACCAGGTTCAGTTAGAG
>JBCJKF010004462.1:0-17957 GCA_039654545.1 Plocamopherus ceylonicus
TTTCTTCATTATTCATATATGAGGAATCGATTCCGGAATCGATTCCATCAGTCGATTCCAGAATCGATTCCATTTTGTCCAGAATCGATTTTCGGATCGATTCCTTTGTTAAGAATCGATTCTAGACTCGATTCCAGAAAAGGTGGAATCGCACACCTCTACTGTACTTAACATTGGTAGGGAGTTTATTCCACAATCTTAATGTATTAGGGAAATATGAATATAAACGGCCATCTATATTTGATGAAGGCAGTGTAAATGTTTGGGCACTAGATCTTATGTGGCTATTTCTCATATTGAATTCCTCTAGTAATATTGCTTCTCCATTAAGTGCTTTGAAAAGATAGTTACTTTGTTTCTAGCTCTTTGTTCTTTGAGGGGTATCCACTGTAACTAATCCATATTTATTTTTGTGTTGCCTGTTGTTTAGTCATAGTTATTGGTAAAAAAATTAGCTGCATTTTTTGTACTTTCTCTTAATCATCTATTTGATTTTGACAACGTGGATCCCATACACATCCTCCATATTCTGGGAATTGTTCTACAAAGGTTTTGTAGCATTTATCCTTGACATTTGGGCAGTCTTTGATGTTATGTTTTAAGAATGCTAATAGACTATTTGCTTTCTTACATATTGCATCAAAGCCTGGATGTCAGTCAATAAATTCCAAGCCCAAAGAAATTTTCCTTCATTGTTCACTGTACAAGCAAGTTGATTGATATTTGATATTGATGTAGACTATATTTAAAATAGAGACGAAGAACAAACAACATAAACAATTTTGATCTTTATTTTTGCAGATTGTGACAGGGAAAAGTGATCCTAATTCAATTGGGTTTCTTAATCCAGATGAACTGAATTTGGTGGCTGAAGTTTCCTCAAAGGTATTTCTTTACTTAATAAATATTTTTGCTTCAGTAGAGTTATAAAAACCCGGTGTTTTCGTGTAAATATGAAACTGCCCCCTTAAGAACCTGTTAGTTGTCGTGCGGTCCACCTTAGAACCCAGTCCAGTCTCACTTGAGCTGGAGTAAATGAAATGATTCAATTTGATGCATGCAATTACTGAAAATATAAGAAAAGAGAAGTTATCGACAGCCAGAGTTAGGAAGACTTTCGTTCAAGTCCAGACATCCATTGGTGTCATGAATACGTCAATCAGGTGCGATAAACCCTTTCACTAACTGACAATCGGACATGAGGAAGGTGCACTACCCACCTCTTCTATTGCTTGACCACAACAAGCAATGGCCAACACTCTTCACAGTTGCTGGCTTTTTTTGTGCACAGAGGCAATGATAGCGATGTCCAAGTTCTGATTGCTTCAGCCTGTGCATGTCTATATCATTATATTATATATAATTTAGGACTGAAATTTGTGCTGCCTTATACTGCACTATCACTGAACTCCCAGTCTTCGAATTTTCTGTGGTATATTATCTATGGTTGATGTGTGTTTATGTTTATTTACCACTCCATTTTCACTGTCATTTTATTTTTTGGTACTTTATTGTTTCACAATAACCTCAAGTGTTATCCATCAATATTTTTTTAGGATTCCACAGATTTTGTAAAAATGGTGATTAAAACCTTTGTAAAATATCAACAAGTATCTAGATTGAAAAAGTTGATTATGTTGTGGGAATCAACATGGCAAATTTCCTAGCTCTTGATTGAACAGTTTTTGAGATTTTGGAACTGGCCTGGTACAAGATAGTGTGAAATGAGTTTTCGAGTAAAACATGAAAACTTTCACAGGTACTCAGAGACCAAATTGCTCATTGGTTCATTATCATCCAATGGAAGTGCATGATTCATGATTTTTTTGTAAAGGGCATGAGTTGCCAGTTTGGCTGATACCAAACATGATAGATTTTGATGATAAAGCATGCCTGTTGCTATGGCGAAAGCTATGTCATTTCTTCGATTTTCTCCTAAATTTTGATATGGTCCTGACTTTTTACTTTTTGAAGATATATTTTTTGCATTTAGGATATCAATAATGGCTGTGAATGCCTGTCAAATAAAGATACCAAAGATTAATTTGGAGCGAAGACATTTTCGTTGAAAATTTGGTCCAAAATCACTAAAAGCTTACCTGTATGCCCCCTTAATGACTTAATGGAAAAGAAATTTTACTTCCTCTCTCTCTCTCTTTTTTTCCGCAAGACCCCAAGAACATTCAACAGCACTGGTGATGTGAAGATCATTGCAATTGATTGTGGGATGAAATATAACCAAGTTAGGTGCTTTTGTGAACGTGGTGCATCAGTGACTGTTGTACCATGGGACAGTCCCCTTGACATTGAAGGTTTGTTCCTATGCGCTGTTGAAATGTGGAAACCAGATTTTTGTTGAAATCATGGTCTTAGTTTATGTTCATGAGCTTTGTGTTCTTAGGGATTAATGCATTATCCTTTAAGTTGAAATTTCAGTATATTATATGTTATGAATGCTAGAATACTAATTAAAGCCTCTTTTGGTCAGTAGAATTTTGCAGTCTGCAAGGGATTTCTTTCTACAGATCACCATAGTTTCTGTTTTTCTTTCATTATGATCTAGGCCTGTCTTTTTTACTCCACTTTACAACTAAATGCAATAGCTCATGTAGCTTTTTTCACTGTCAGCCAACAAGCCTGTGTTATCAGCATATCATAGGTGTTATTAATCTGATGAGCATTTCTTCCTTTTGTGATTGATAACCTGCCAACACCTTGAGCACTAAGGTGGCGGACAACTTTGAAGGAGTTACAACTATGATAGCTTAAAATCGGTTTCATCAAACGAGAGGGCACTTAAGTAAAGTGGACAGTCAGTCAGAGGGCACTCTTGCTGTGAAAACTTAGTAAACTACCATGGGATGATGAATGATAGCATGTAATGTAATTCAGCGGTCTAAGCGCAATCACATATGATGAATATTTAAATTGGGAAAATATTTTCTTCCTTCTTGGTCTGTATCTTAGAAATGCAGTCTTATTATGGGTAGTTATATTATGACTTTATTCCATTTTCCACTTTCAGCTTATGATGGTCTCTTCGTTAGTAATGGTCCAGGAGATCCAAAGATGTGTGACAAAACAATTGAAAATCTTCGCAAAGTGTTATCTAATCCTAAGTGTAAACCTGTTTTTGGCATCTGCCTTGGTCACCAGCTTCTTTCCCTAGCAATTGGAGCATCTACTTTTAAAATGAAGTGAGTTGTTCTCCATAAGTATATATCTATATACAATGTCTGAAAGAGGAATTAACACAGCATTGTCACATTGATGAATAAGAGATAATCTTCAATTATGATGAGAATAATATCATATCACTTTATTTCACAAACAATTTTGTATCGTTTTATATTTTAATTTCTTTATGAATGATTGTTTTTGTATTGTCTGTTCCAGGTATGGAAACCGAGGACACAATCAGCCTTGCTTGTATGAGAATACTGTTCGCTGCTACATAACAAGTCAAAACCATGGTTTTGCTGTTGATACCAAATCTCTGCCGGTTGGATGGAATCCGCTTTTTACAAATGCCAATGACAAAACAAATGAGGGCATTGTTCATGATGATAAGCCTGTGTTTAGTGTTCAGTTTCATCCTGAAAATAAAGCAGGACCCCAAGATTTAGAGCTTCTCTTTGATGTCTTTCTGGCTCAAGTCCGCTCCTACAAGGCTGGTCAGTCCAGGTATGGCAAATTCTTTGCTTCATTTTTGTCAAAATCCCATTTTACCTTTTGGTCTATTTGGTTTAGACTACTGGAAAGATCTTCATTCTGTTTTCCCTGTCTTGATATTTTCTGTTTCATTCTGTGAAGAATATACAATGCAGCAAAAGGGCCAAATCTGTTGCTGATTAATTTCCTCCTTTTTTTTTCTCTCATGTCATGTGCTTTAGTTTGAAGTCTTAATGATTTTGTGTTTTTTTTTAGTTTTCTTGACTATTTCTATATGTTTTTCTAATTGATATCTTTTATTTATTAATCAATATCTCTGGATAAGGAAGAAAATGGTGAAAAATATTGTCAGGGAATTAACATCATAAAAGGCATGCTCGAAATATTAAGGCCGTCTCTCTGTAACGACTTTTTTCTCTTCTGAATCAGCCCAAGTGTCAAGGACAGAATTCGACAGTCTTTGCAATGTAAGGGAATTCCAATGGAGGCAGTAGATTCTCCTCCACCAAGGAAAGTCCTAATTCTCGGTTCAGGAGGTCTATCGATTGGACAAGCTGGAGAATTTGATTACTCAGGCTCCCAGGTATTATATATTTGGAAAGCAATTTCATCTGTCTCACAGAGATGTTTTAGCTTTTGAGACTTTAAGGCCGATTTCTTTATTCAACCATCAAAAAGCAGACGTGCTAAACCTCTTAAAAATGGTAGGAAATTCACGAAAAAATGGCATTTGTCACTCTCTCATGATCATAATTCAAATCTCTTGAAAAAAACACCGAATCTGCAAAAAATTAGCAACACTACAATGTCTTGCTTGCCTGATGCGGAAGTGCGTAGCGACAATCATCAGATGCCTGCAGCTGTTGCATTGTCATTTGAAATACAGATGAACTGCAAAGTGAACTGTCTCAAAATTTGGGTATCTGTAGAAGGCCAATGCTCATCGAAATACTTGCTTAGCCTTGGCTAACAGGGTCTTAACAGTTTCATAAATGGCTTTATTCACTTTCTGGACCTAAATCTATATTCTTTGACTATGATGTTCCTCTATTGAATTTGCCACATCACAATGTGATTTAATTATCAATAGAATTATCATGCTAATTCATGTGGTATGTAATAGTATATGTGTGGTGGCCTGACCAAACCTGTCGAATATTGCTGAGCCCTGTTTAGAGATAGAGGACCAAAAAGGCAAAAATGTCACCTCTGGTCAAATTTGACTTTTTGCCATAATTAGATTCCTGAATTATTTTATTATCGATGTAAACAAGAATTAAGATGGAAAAATAGCTTGAAATCAATATTTTTTACCCTCAGTTGAAAGCAGAGAAATAGGTCTCTAAAATCGATAACTAGATAATTCAGTGTATCATATCATGTCGCATAACGTTTATAGTTAGTTGCATGATATACTGATGGAAGCTGCTAGACCGGAAAAAGTTCAGGGGCAAAAAAGATTTTACACTTTCCACCCTGAATATTGATTATGTATTTTATTTTGAATTTTATCCATCAAGATGGAATTGCTTTTTTTTTTTTTTTTTTCTTCTCTTGAGAGCATTGATATCGCATATTGGAAGTGTATCCTTGGAAATCTTTTACTTTACTCTCCGTAGGCCATTAAAGCACTTAAAGAGGAGAATATCCACACAGTCTTGATCAACCCAAACATAGCAACTGTCCAAACTTCGCAAGGATTAGCTGACAGGGTGTATTTCTTGCCTATAACACCCGATTATGTCACTGAGGTTTGTTTTTATCTTTGAATGTAAATGATTTTGTTATATTCAGGAATGAATCTAACCAAGATTATTTGGATTTAGACTGTAAAGGGAAGCTTTCTTTAAATTATTAACTTATATCTTAAATTGAATGCAAAAGAATATTAACTTGTTCTTTTTTGGTTGGGGAACAGGTTACTGTCATGTCTTGTAGAGATAACTGAATGAAAAAGAAAATTAATCCCTAAAAAAACCCAACATTGAAATGTTACAACATGTGAAATTTGGAAATATAAAAATGTAAAGTTATTTATTCTGAAGGAAGAAAAATAATTCGTTTTTGTCATAGGTCATTCAATGTGAACGACCAGACGGAATTCTTCTAACATTTGGAGGCCAAACAGCTTTGAATTGTGGTGTAACACTAACCAAAGATGGTACTCTTGAGAAATACAAAGTGAAGGTCTTGGGAACGCAAGTGAGCTCAATTGAATGGACTGAAGATAGAAAAATATTTGCTGACAAGATGGCTGAAATTGGTGAATCAGTTGCTCCAAGTGAAGCTGCCTATTCAGTAGAGCAGGTAAGATTTGTAGATTGTACATTTTTCCTTCAGCTGTTGCATGTACAATACCCACCACTTATATTGACATCTTTCTGTTTTATCAGTATGCACATTTACGTCCTTTATTTTTTCCTCTTTATGCCAACTTAATATTATCTTTGTCGACATGGTCGTAATAAAATTTATTGTATATTGACATGTCGATTATCCGATTGAATAAGCAAACAAACCCACACTATTAGAACTACGTCATAAAAATCAAGATTCTACTATTACATACTGTTCTCTTTGTTATATAGCGAAGTGCCATGTGGCCATCAGGAAGGACAGCGTGGGCCTAGTGTCCACTGGGTTAGAGGGGCAGAGGTGGAGGGGGTAGGATGTGTGAGAATAAACTGATGGGAGGCCTCGCGCTTCCCTTTAAATATGCAAAAATAAACCTTTCTGCAATATAATCTTTCAAAGCCGAAAAAAATTCTCATTAATAGAACACTTACATATCGACTTTCTCTTATATTGATATTGTCTGGAATCTTGTATGTCAAATTTGCACCTCTATTTATTATGAGTGGTCTTAGTAAAGAATTATTTATTTTAGAGTTTCGAGTTGAACTTATAAACATTGTGCTGTAGTTTCTTGTTGCACGAAGCTAGAAATGGGAACTGTTTTGATGTACAGGAAAAATAAGGACAAAAATGAGATTTTCTTTTTTACATAAAAAAAAATTATAATTCATGGTCATATTTTGAATAAAAATTAACATTCAAGAGTAGTTAAATTAAGATGTCTATTTAAGTTGGAATTGGAAATGTTGGGAAAAAAAATTGACACACAAAACATAAATTAAATCCACTATTCATCCTAAAATAAGAGTTGGCAACTGATACTGCATTAATTTCTTCCCACTTTTTTCTGTAGGCTGAGCAAGCTGCAAACAGATTAGGCTACCCTGTGCTGGTTAGAGCAGCTTTTGCTCTGGGTGGTCTCGGGTCAGGTTTTGCGCAAAATAAGGAGGAGCTTATTTCCCTTGTCACCTCGGCATTTGCTCATACATCTCAGGTTCTGGTCGACAAATCCTTGAAAGGATGGAAGGAAGTGGAATATGAAGTTGTGAGAGATGCTTATGACAACTGCATTACGGTAGGTTTTATTCCTGATTTCTCATTGATGACAAAGAAACCACCAACAGTAAAATATTTAATGTGGTAAAGTCAATGTTGGAAACATTTTAATAATTCATACAACTTGGGTTAAATGTTATTAGTAGATCTAATTTTTTGAAACGCGTTTTGCTTTGGCACCAGGCTCACTCCTTGTATCACTGTTACACACAGAAGGCCTAATCGTGTCAGCCCAATGCGCTAATGTAATATAGTGTCATGCTTGGGTCAAACTCATGTGAGCGAAACACACACTGGCTTTGTTAAGCAGCAATCAGCCTTGAGGGCTAGCATTGTTCCTCCTTGCTTCACAGCTATTTAAGAAGTTTAAAGAGGATTAGTGGAAGACAATGTTGAATTTTGTGTGGACAATATGTTTGTTTTTTTCTTGATATCAACAGCTCTTGGGGTCTTAGGCCCAGATCTAGATTATGGATGCTCAGAAGACTAAATCTACAGGTCGTGATCTAAAATTTTTAGATAATGCCCACATGGCATGGAAGCGCTAAATGAAATAACTCTCTTAATATTAATGATTTGGATTAATGGATTAGGTGGTAAAAGAACTTTACAGTTTGAACTGCTATTGTATTTAAGTGATAATGTGTTATTATGATTTATCATTAGCATCTCAAAATATACTCCATTTTACTTTAAGGTTTGCAATATGGAGAATGTTGACCCACTTGGTATCCACACTGGTGAAAGCATTGTGGTGGCACCAAGCCAGACGCTAACCAATGCTGAATACAACATGCTGCGGACGACGGCCATTAAAGTCATTCGACACCTTGGTGTTGTTGGTGAATGTAATATTCAGTATGCTCTCAATCCACTGTCTCAACAGGTATTTAAAAAAAAAATATTTATTGTTCACTTTTATTTAAGATTTCCCCTTTGAATAAGAACAGGTAGAGAAAGGCAACTATTTTGTTCAGAGATGTGACACTTTTTTTGGAAATGCCGGAATTCTGGTATTTGAAAATCTGCCAGCAATATTCCGGCAACTTGGGTGAAGTTCATGCTATTTTTTCATGAGACATCATCATCACCATCATCATCATGGCCATTGTCATTGTCATCATGATCTTCTCTAGTCATCATCATCATCACAAGGCATCTACATTTTTTAATTCTCGGAATAAGACTATGCCCGCTTGGGCCACGCCCACATTTGAGGTCATTGAAAAATTAGTGGCTTTTGAAAAAATAAAAGTCAGTGGCAGACCTATGGCCAGTGTGATTTCATCTTTCATTATTTCATTCAAATATCAACCCTTTCTTTACAAGTATTTAATGTGTGCAAATTTGTGTTTTTGTCTAGTATTACATCATTGAGGTGAATGCTCGACTGTCCCGCTCATCAGCACTTGCCAGCAAGGCCACAGGATATCCATTGGCTTATGTAGCAGCAAAACTAGCCCTTGGGAAACCACTTCCAGTCTTGAAGAACTCTGTCACAGGTTCAACAACTGCGTGTTTTGAGCCTAGCCTGGATTATTGTGTTGTTAAGATACCTAGATGGGACCTGAGTAAATTCTCAAGGGTTTCTAACAAGGTAACTGGGACTTTTTTTTTTTTTTTTTTACATATTATATTTGCTGACTGAACGTCTACCATATATGTTGTGTTGCATGTAATGTCAACAAATCCCCATTGCATTTTTTTCATTTATTTTGTTATTTAAATAAGAAATTTGATTCCTCAGTTTGAAATTGATATCAAGTCAAATCAAATGGAATGTTGGGGTTGGATGGTCTTCCAAAACGCGTAAGAATTTTCTTCAGAATAGAGATGGGAGATTTGTGAGATTATAATAAATTATATTTAGTTTCACTCCAAATGACTGTTCAACAATAACTCACCAGATTGGCAGTTCTATGAAGAGCGTGGGAGAGGTCATGGCTATTGGCAGAAGATTTGAGGAAGCCTTCCAGAAAGCTTTGCGTATGATGGACGAATCTGTCAATGGTTTTGACTCTGATAACCAAAAGCATTGTGAGAAGGTAAATATTAGTTCTTTTTGACTTGTCAAAACTTACCAGCAAATAATGTGATAAATTGTAAACTGTCTAACAGGATGATGGGAGGTCCTACGTAGTGTGTATTTGCTACTGGCTTGGTAAGTACATGTAATTATGAAGGGCTTAGAGCATGGCTGTGCCTTGGAAAAGCGCTGTATGAGTGCAATTTTACTTTACTTTACAATGTTTACAATTACTCAGGTATAATTTGTATTACTTGTTTTTTAGGAATTGCAAGACCCCACAGACAAACGGATATTTGTTTTGGCTGCTGCTTTGAAACAGAAGTGGTCGATTGATCATCTTTATGAGCTAACTCGCATTGATCGATGGTTTTTGTACAAATTCAAGAACATCATCGACAAAATCAATGAGCTGGAAACATTTAAAGGCAGGGTAAGTTCGTTTTGGGTTATTTTTTGTTGTTCTCATTATTGCAGCTAAAATAGGGGGTTAATTCCATGAAATTTGCCATTTGATAGATATGTAAGTTGAGAAGATCTAATAGAGATGGATCATTAAAAAGTTTTACTTTGTTTATTTATTTTAATATTTTAGGACTTTGGGGTGCTTGACTCGCCCTTCAGACTAAACTACACCAACAACTAACTTCAAATTTGGCATGAAGCTGGGATTTGATTTTAGGAAGATGAAGTTTATTACAAAAAATTGTTTTTATGAAGCATGTATTTAAAAAAAAAATCAAATATCCAATTTCTCACTCATACCTGTATTTTACTCCCTTTGTTTCGTTTTCCCACCGGCATATTCTTTTCTTGTAATAGAAAACTTAGTATTAATATCGATACTGCTCCCCCTCTACAGGCTTCTCTAGCAACAAATATCAATGTCTCATAATAATATCTAGAATTAGTTTAGATCTCTAGAAACAATCTAGGCCTAGATGGGTACTCAGTACATTGAGTAGATCTACAATTTTAGGTCTATAACTTAAAGTAATAGATCTAATTCTGCACTTGATCTATATTTTTAAAAATCTAACTAGATCTAGATCTAGATCTAGCTATCAATCTAAAAGGAGGCCTCTAAACTTACTTAATTAAATTATAATTAAATTTTATCTGTGGTTTTTTTTTTTTTTTGAACTCAAACATGGGCAAAGCTTGAGCCCTTCTAGTAAATTATATTTACTTCTCCTTTTGTTTATGAGAGTCGTGAATTTGTCTTCAAGTAATTTGCCTGATGTATTTATAAAACTTTCTTCTCGTTCAGACCCAGGAAATTCCCCACAAGTTACTGCTGTCGTCTAAACAACTTGGCATCAGTGATAAGCAAATTGCAAAAGCAGCCTCAAGGTAAATCAGTCCAAAAAATCTCAATCTCCCCTTTTTTTTTTCATTGAAAAAAGAGAAAGCATTGTATTTAGTGTTATTAAAAAAGAGAGTGGGAGAATGGGGAGAGGGCAGTGCTGAAATTTTTTTCTCTTTTCATGTCAATAAGACATAGAGACCAAAAAGCAAACATTTCGAATAATTTCCTTCAACATGCAGCAAGTAGTTATCACTGTCTTGCTTGTCTCATTCTTTTCATGAATTAAAAGGATAGAACAAAATAAAGGTACATGTATTTTGACATGAACTTAACTTTTCAGTTGGAAAACAATTTTTATTCAACAGCACTGAACTTGTTATTCGGAAGCTTCGTCTTGACCTAGGGATCACACCGTGGGTTTGTCAGATTGACACTGTTGCAGCAGAGTGGCCAGCAAGCACCAATTATCTCTACCTCACTTACAGTGCATGTGAACATGATCTTGATTTCCCAGGAGAATATGTTATGGTTCTCGGATCAGGGGTGTATAGAATTGGCAGCAGTGTTGAATTTGACTGGTGTGCTGTCAACTGCATTCGCACGTTGAGAGAGGTATGATTCCTTTCACTCTTGCCTCTAGGCTGAGTCCGTAGCCCTTCTCCCATGCCTTCCAATAGTCTCTGTCTTCTGCTCTCTATCCAGGATGCTCCTACCGTCTTCACGATTTTGTATTTCCATTTTTTAAGTGGTCTTCCTCTTGTTCTTTTACCTCAATGTGATTTCTTTACAGTACATAGTTGTGCACCATTTATTGTCTTCTCTTCTTGCAACCTATCCTGCACAGGACCATTTTGCTTCAGTATGTATGTTTCAATGTGTCCTTAACTGTTTAGTCTCTTACCTTCGGAGCACATTGGCTCTGCAGTAGAGCTACAGACTGAGAGTTCACAAGTTTGAAAGCTCTGAGTGACACAAGAAAAATACAACAAAATGCATCCAAATTATGATGGGGTACTTAAAGAAATACATTTCCATGGTAATTGCTTTGTTCATAGTAGTATGTTTGCAACTTGATATATCAGGCACATAGGACAAATGATTAGATGTTAAAGAAACTATGGTTGTATTCATCACCGTTTAAACTGTCTGTTCCAGATGGGTTGCAAAACAATCATGGTCAATTACAATCCTGAAACTGTGAGCACCGACTATGACATGTGTGACAGGCTTTACTTTGATGAAATATCATTTGAGGTAAGACCATAGAGATATTCAATATAATAAATCTAGAGGCTGCACCGCCCTTAGTTAAGCCAAGTGAGCTGTGTACCAATGACGGGCGATCAAATGGCGGCAATATTTCAGTCACGTTCAGCACTGCTGACGCTAGATCTAGCACTAGTTTGCACTTGCCTATTAGCCTAGCCAAGTTAATTACACACAGCACGTGTGAACCATGATGAAAGCAAGAAAAAAAGGTTTAAATAACCTCTAAATTATTCAGCTAGTCTCCTCTTTCTGTGTACCGGATACCGGAAATACTAGCGATTGTCTTAATTTGACTGAAAGATGGCGGTATCTTGCGGGGGGCGTGTCACTTGACCTTGTACCGCCTCTAGATTTATTATATGGAGTATCTCTATGGGTAAGACACCAAGTGGATGGGGGTAAATTCTTGAAGAAGAAAAAAGCATCTCTTTTAATTATCTTTTTCCTTGCTGGACGGACAAAAGTTTCGTATTCATTTATTCATTACCCCGTGAAAGATGCTTTTAATTTGAATTTTTTAACACAGCTACTTTTACAAAGTAAAATAAAATTCTTTTCAAATTGTCTCAGGCAGCAGGGTAGTTGCTCTCCCTTCTCATCTACATTTAACACCATGTAGATTCATGAAAATAATGGTAGACTGATGATAGTGTTTACATTCATTCCCATCCTGCCTCACAACAAAAGCATTTATCGAATCAGATCATACAGCTTTCATTCTTTATTTTATTTTTTTAGACTGTGATGGATATTTATGACTTTGAGAATCCATCGGGGATTATTCTGTCCATGGGAGGCCAGTTGCCAAACAATATTGCAATGGACCTTCATCGTCAACAGGTAATCTGGAACTTGATTTTTTCTGATATTTCAAATGTGATGCTCATTTCTCTTAGGGGCGTCCAAGAGATGGTGAAAATGAATTATCATTCAAAAGCCGTTAAAAGATTTGGAGGATTATTTAAATGAGAATTAAATCATGTTATTTTGCAACATTTAGTGTAACAAAGCCTATGAACATTTATTGTGTGGTTTGGTATAATTGAAATTTCCAGCTCAAGGATATCCGTAAAAGTGATATTTAAAAAACAACAGAAAAATAAACAACATGCACACAGACACACACACAACAAAAACACAACAAAAGACCATAAGAATGAATAACTTTTTTTGCAGGCTGTCATTCTTGGAACTTCTCCAGATAGCATTGATAATGCTGAGAACAGATTTAAATTTTCACGTTTGTTGGACAATCTGAATATCAACCAGCCAAAATGGAAGGAGCTGACAACATATGATGTGAGCATTTGCCTGGAAAGCAATATTTGTTCAAATAAATATATAGGAAAAATTTGTGTGTGTGTGTGTATTTTTGTTTGCATATACACATAGAGATTGTTATAACACCAACTTTTGGTGACAATGAAAATTGGCAGTATAATGAAATAGTACCTAGGAAGAGAACATATACACAATTATTACAGTAACGTTCCTTATAAGGATATCAGTGTACCAGCCAGCCTATGATGAAGTTGGAACATCTTAGCCATTTAATCATTCTTTTTGTGTGTTGCTTTTCTTTTTTCTTCTATTTTCTTTCATAGATGCACACTCACACACTCCACCAATGTCTCTACATAAGACAGGTGATCAGTGACCATAAACACTGAGGTGGTGTGTCGTTACTGTTAGCGTGGCAGCAGTGTGATAAACTAATTAACTGATCTGCATTCAAGGAGGATTTCTAGCTAGAAATCTAGGCCCAGGCTTTTGTCGGAGTTAGATTTGTTCATCATGATAAGTGTATCATAATCTGATCTAATCTCAATCTAGATCCATACTTTTGATATTACTTTCAACTTTCGTCTCTTTCTCCTCCTTTCTCGGGAATTTGGAAAAATATGGTTCGAAAAGATAAAAGAACAGAAAAAAGCAAGGAATAACATCTACAAACAACAATAGATTTAGCAGTATTCCCAATTGTCTAGCACTGTTCACTAACTTAAAAAAAAAAAATAGTGCTAAAACGTGGTTGCGCTATTTGGCTTATGTGGTTGTGCGTGTGCAATGTTTGACGTGGTTGTGCATGGTTGCGTAAACAAGTGACACATGAACACCTGTCTCAGTATCAGTGTTTTATTAATGAATTGTGTTTATGTGTGGCAGAAGTTGTGTGTACTTTGACTGGGTTTGCTGTTACATGGTGTTGTTATTGCCTCGTAAATATATTTTCTCTGTGTATCTCTACTTCATTTTGAATGAACAGGCAGCTAAAGGCTTTTGTGAAACAGTTGGCTATCCCTGCCTGATTCGCCCTTCCTATGTTCTGAGTGGAGCTGCAATGAATACAGCCATGTGCCCAAGTGACTTGGAAACTTTTCTGTGTCAAGCAACAGCGGTTTCCAAGGAACATCCTGTTGTTATCTCTAAATTTATTCTTGAAGCAAAGGTTATAATTTTTTATGGCAATTTTTAATTTTTATTCGCTTATTATTTTTAATTACTTTTATTTATTATTTTTTAAAATTTAATTCAAATGGTTGAGGGGGGGGGGGGGGGGTGGTGTGTGGCTTGTCTTTGATTCACAACTTATGAACCTCATTGTCAACTCTGAGAAACTACTCTACTTGAGTTGAGCACATGCTTTTGGATTAACTGATTATGAAAAGGTCTTGAAATGAAGAAATGAAAGGTCAGATAACATTTTTAAGGCCTGTTTTATCTCACATTTTGTCTTGGTTTCACTGTCCATCATTGATAAATGTGATGGTTTTTGTGTTAATTATTATGAACAAATACCTTTGAAATCATACATCCATTAAATTCATGAAAGGTCGTAATTTAAATACATAGTAACATCTTCATCTATTGTTATGAACTAAGATGTAATTTATGATTGAGGATCTCCGTTACTTTATCCAATTCATATTATTACATTATCCAATAAATGCAATTTTGAAGATTGTTTCAGATTAAATCTTACAAACATTTTTTCTCTCGTCTTTCCCTCAACAGGAAATAGATGTTGATGCTGTTGCCTATGATGGTGATGTGCTTTGTATGGCAGTATGTGAACATGTTGAAAATGCTGGAGTTCACTCTGGAGATGCAACTCTGGTTACACCGCCACAAGATCTAAATGAAGAAACACTGGCTAAAATTAAAGCAATCACTTGTGCTATTGGGAGAGCTTTGGAAGTGACAGGTCCCTTCAATTTACAACTCATTGCCAAGGTTAATATCCATTAAACTCACTCTTTAATTATATATCACGAGGTATGATTTTTGCAATGTTGTCATGCAGATTCTGTGTGTGAATGCGAATGTTATTGTGTATGCTTGCCTGTCAGTATGTTTGAGTTAATATTGCTTTCTCTTATGTGGCCTTTGTAGACTTTAATTAACTTTTAATTCAATTATTTGTATTATAGCTGGAAAAAATTCTTTACTTGGATATTAAAGAAATTTTATTGTATCTTATGAAGCAAATACTTTCAGCTACCTTTTCTTTTACTATAATTTACAGGCTTTCTGACTTTGGACTCGGGATTCAAATTTGCTGCTTAAAATTAATTTGATGTCAGTATGGGAAATTCTTCTTCTTTTTTCCTTAGTCTCATCAAAATGAACTTAAATGATAATGTGATATAAAATCTTACAATGATATGTTGTGTTATTTAAAGAAAAAAACCCTGTCATTTTGTTCCAGGATAACCATCTGAAGGTCATTGAGTGCAATGTTCGAGTGTCTCGTTCATTTCCTTTTGTTTCAAAAGCTTTGGGGCATGATTTTGTAGCTATGGCTACAAAGGCAATAATGGGAGAGACTCTTGAGCCGGTGAATGTAATCGCTGGATGTGGAAAAGTTGCTGTGAAGGTAAATAAACTGAGGATTTGCAGACAAAAAAAGAATGCATTGTAATGATGTCAGAATGCACTTTATTCTTTAGAAGCACCAGAACAAATCTAATCTGCATTAATCATGAAATATATTATACAGTTTACGCACCCCGAGAATTTATAGTAGAGTAAATTGAAGGACATCAGAGCCTTTTTTTAATCTTTGACAACCAATTTAAAATGCCACCCGTTTTACTTCTTAGAACAACATAAGGAATTCAAGTCTTATTAATTTTTCTTCTCCAACCCTCCCCCCTTGCTACCTTTCACCTTTGCCAAATGTATGATTTATGCTTTGTATAATTCTTCTTTTTTAAATAATATGAGCAAAACCTTTGGATCTTCTCCCCACCTTCCCCTGTAACCGTTAAATTCTATAAGAATATTTGCAAAGCAAAACAAAACTTCAACCAGTTAGAATTTATGATTGAAGACATTGATATTTCTTATTGTAGCATTATAGATATTTTAATTTTATTTGAATAGGCCATGAAATGAAGTCTGTAGGAATCTTACTTTGCTATACAAAATGTTTAACCTTTTTTTCTTATTTTTAGGTGCCAGTGTTTTCCTTCTCTCGCCTACATGGTGCCGATGTTTTATTGGGGGTTGAAATGGCCAGCACTGGAGAAGTTGCATGCTTTGGAGAAAATAGATATGAGGCTTATCTGAAAGCTCAACTCAGTGCCGGGTTTAAAATCCCAAAGAAAAATATTCTCCTCTCAATTGGCAGTTACAAGGTGAGACCAAATAATGTCATTCTACCTATGTTAAAAGTTAAACTTACACTCTTGGGTCAAGTGCGCCGGTGGTACCGCCGACGTATTAAGATTTCAAACACAGTTCTACCAGTTGATTATTGTATCTGCCGGCTGAGGAATATTCTTTGGGTCTGGCAATGGCTTGGTGATGTGTACAGGACTAGGTGTGAATACAGACCTTAGCTGTCAATTTCTGCTATAGGGCATGTAGGCTGTCAAGCATGCCTGGCCCTTCATAGGGCAACGTTATTGTGATTGTTGGCTAATATCTAATCCCAGCTTCCAAGTGACTGCCCCCTCGCCCATCGATCGCGCTTGACAAGTCGTATGCCTGACCAAGTCTACGTAACACTATGGCCATCCCTCTGGTCAGTCAACAGATTGCAACAACGACCTTTTGTTTCGTTTTCCTTGATCATCTGCCAGAGCCCAAGTGCTTTGTTTGCTGGACTCGATACTTTTTATGTAATACAACAAGACCACCTTTGGTGGTGTGATCCTTACACTAATCTCTCATGTAATCATCAGTAGAAGTATTAGAATCTACAGTCGTAACAGTAGAACCCGCATAAGTAAGTCGACATTGCTGGGACTGTGGAAATCATGTCGACTTAAGAGAATGTCGACATTTGAGATTGCAGTAGATATGAGGGTGAACAAGGGAAACTACCATATACAGTACGTTTTAGCTTAATACTGTAATAGGCCTGATGAAGCTCACTTGATGGGCTTGCGAAACACACAACACACACTAGACCTACACTACACATGTGTTGTGATCAGCATCTTTTCTTTGTTTCGCACTCTACTCTATAGCCTACTATAATATAGTATTATGCCGCATGCTTTTTCTTCATTAACACTAATCAAGCGTGTGGAATCAACTGTAGGTCTAGTATTCGCCTCTGGGTCCATCCTTCTTTTCAAACATGCGCATGGCTTAGCCCTGGAGCTCATGATGACCGATCCTCTAATACAGAATCCTGAATGTCTTCATCATCCATTGGTCAGTTTGCCAGCGAATCAAGATTTCCAACACACTCCTGATGGTTGATTATCATTTATGCCGCTGTCATATTATTTTTACTGCTCACATTGATTTAGTGATTTTCAGCAATGCATACTCCTACTCCTACGGAGAGGGAATACTCAATTGTCCTGAGTACTCTCAAGGGGTCATGTATTAATCACGGCGTTTTTACTTTCGAATATACAGGGTAATGCCTCCTGTGTGGTGTCCTGATACTATTGTAAAAAAAGCGAATTTGTCTTTTGGAATTGTCAGAAGTCTTTGTAGCCAGCCAGCACATTTTAAATACATGTACATGTAATAAATCTAGACCTACCATCCGTTTGGACTTAGGTGTAACCATTTTGCTTTTTGTCATAGGTTTTGATGCTGTTGCAATTACATTTATGGTTGGCATCATGCATTTTATCTTGTTTGCTGACCCGTCGTCTTAAATGAGAGAAGAGAGAGAGAGCATGAACAGAAACATTGTTATGTAAACCATTTTAATACATCCTATGCAGACAGTGGTCACAGTGGCGCAGTCGGTTGTGCGTTCGGCTGACAACCGAAAGGTTGGTGGTTCGAACCCTGTCAGGG
>JBCJKF010004463.1:0-11890 GCA_039654545.1 Plocamopherus ceylonicus
AAAAGGGAAGGGCCTCCCCCCCCCCCCCCCCCCCCCCCCATAAAAAAAGAAACAACTAAAAATCCAGGCAATATTTCTTTCAATTGAACAAACATATGTGAAGATAAGCTTCCATAAATAAACAATATAAAATACAAGAAAGACACTAGACATTGGAGAATGATCTGAAGTGCACACAAGCACCATGCTGAATGAATCATAATCAATACTTCTATTGAGAACAGCAATTGCAATAAGGAACTTATGCAGCCCAAATAAGACATGATACTTTAAATACATATAATGTGTTTTTATTTTCAAATTTTCCTATTTTCAAATTAATCACGCTTCATAATTAAATGGCTTGAAGTTCAAATAGTTTTGATGTTGTGCTCAAACTTAATAGAATTTTTGAGCACATTGACTTACATTAACTATTACTGAATTGGTAAATCTGAATCTCATAAATGCAAATGGAAAATTGACAAGATGATCGTTAGAACATGTCATTACTGTATGTACAGGCATTCAACCCAAAAAGTCTGACCACAGACAAAATCCATTTACCTTCTGTACTCTTATCTTTGCCACTTGCAGGTAACTCACTGCTGGAAGATTTCCCTTTGGCTGCTGCATCATCACCTTTGCTACATTCCTGAAAGTGGAAGGATAAGGAAAGTAAGATGACTCTCATTTGGAAAAGGGCAAAATGGTTGTATGAACAAATAAAGTTTTTGATGGTATTATTATTTTTACTATTATCCTTATCATTATTACTATTATTATTATCATTATTATTATTATTATTGTTATTATTATTATTATCATCATCATCATTTAGCAACTTCAATGCAAGAAAACATGAAAAAATAAGCAAAAGGAGTGTAAGCCCAATAAGAAGTGTTTTTAAAAGACCATCATAAACATTTTGTTTTGTTGTTTTTTGTTTTCGGGGGAGGGGGGTTGCTGTCATTGAGAAGAACAATTATAGAACATGGATTTCAACCCAAAACAAATTGGATTGACCTTCATAAATGCCTGTGTGGGTTCATCAAGGTGACAAGCCTGCGTGGGTTCATCCATCCTGCAAACTTCAGATTTGTCACTTTCATGTTTCTGAGATACACCTTTAACTCTCTCTTTTCCAGCAGGACCGTCACCTGGAAAAATGCAAAGTTATATAGTATTATTGCTAAGCCAAACAAGGTTACTACTAGTATCAAAATGCTTTTGTTATGATTAAACAAAAAAAGCACTGTCATCAATTACCTACAAGAAAATGACCAATTAAAAGAAAACATTCTATAGGGTGTAATATGATAAAAAGACCCATCAATGACCCAAAATTAGAATATTGAATTGTCCATAAAGAGATTCCAGTTTTTAACTTAAAGTCAATGGCCTCCCCCTTTGCATTAAAGTTTAGGAAAACCATTCACATCTGAATCAAATTCTATTCTTTCACTTTCTCAGAAGCTCAGAAATTCGAAGAGTAGTTCAAGCAGTCCTCTGATATCAATGATCAATTCAGTAAAAAAAAAGAAAAAAGAAAAAAGAAAAAAAAAGTTATTAAAAAGCCTTATAAGGCATAGGCACTTATTATTTGCATCAGCTCACTTTAAACTAATTTTTTGTAACAAGAATCCAGCATTGCACATTTTGTCTTTTGCTTTACACATGTCTTCAAATTTTTTTAACTTACGATGAGTGAGAAGAAGATGATGGGGTTCAAGTGGTTTATTTTCGAATTCTGGAATTGGTAGAAAACTGACATTTCTGTAAATCCACGGGTCTGAGAATTTCTAATTTCTCTTACTAATTAAAATCATTCCCCATTTGTAATTATTTTCCTGAGAAGGCCTATTTGAATTGTCTAGATTTATTGCATTCGGTCTATTTCATTATGCTATAATCAAGCCCCTTGCTTCAAATTTGTTTCCAGATTTATGTTGGAAATGTCTCTTAGTTTTGAAAGTTCATTTTTGCGTTAATTTCAAAAGTAAAATTTTGCTACCAGTTTTGCTTACCATTCTTAGTATCCTTTTCTGATTCTGAGTAATATGCTTGTGTTGCCATACAAAACTTCTCTGAGTCAACACTTGAGTCTGGATCTGAAACAAAGACAAGGCTTTTTTTCACAAATAACACAGATATAAACATTACACTGATTGGGGTCTATATGAACTTGCAAGCACATCTTTAAACTGATTTGCTTACAAATGGATAGACACTATTGCATGTAATATAGTACAAAAAAACTTCACAATGTTAAAATTAACAAACAATAAGAACTACAAAAAAGTACTGCCCAGTACATGAACAATACAAGGAAATGAGAAAAGGCAAACACACTGCATGATATGAACTTGATACATCCATGACAGGATATATATTATGGTGATTGAGTTCCGTGTGAGAGGCAAAAACATCAGTACAGCATGCCGACCACCTGCTTAACACTAAAACCTTCTACAGACAAAACCTTGTTAGTTTCCACATTCCACTGAAACCCATAAATCTCCAAAAACTTTTTACGTTTCCACATTTGATAGAAACCTATCAATCTCCAAAACCTTTTTAGTTTCAACACTCGTCTGAAACATACCACTGTCTCCACACAGAACAGCAGTTCCTGTTGATGATCTGGAAAGAGATTTGCTTGGCTTCTTCAGCTCAAAGCTTTCTTCATCTTCACTTTCTGACTCTGATAATATCAAGGTTGACAACTTTTCTTCTGCAGAAAACAATAAATATCAAACAGGTTAAAAAAAAGGTACTGTTTGATAAAGTTTTTTTTATTACAAGGAAATATGTGTGACAAAAGAAACGGAGAACAAAAAAATGTGCATGCAGTAGAACCCTTCAACAATGACCACCCTTGGGAAAACAAAAAATGGGTGTTGCAGCAGGGTGGCTTTCTTGAGGGGTGGTCTATTTTTATAATGTTACAATGGCCCCGCTCTCCAACACAGCCGGTCATATGCTTTTGCAAAGATTAATGAAGAGGAGGAGGATTGGAATGTCGTTGCCATTTTTATATGAGGATGGACTCTCCCTTTCGCTGAAACTTGGAATATGAGAGTATAGTTCAAAAATTGTTCCACGCCATGCCAGTCAGCATTCTTCCTAGATCTATTTTGGATAGACAAAAACCTTGAACACTACATTATGTATAGGGTGCAAAATCTCAATTCAAATATCTTAGGAATGAAACACAATGATTGTCAACTTTGAATCAGACTGGGCCTAATGACATTCAACCAAATAAAAAGACCCACAAGGTAACTTAGGTAACGTCCCTTGAAACATGTAAGTGAGTCACTTTTGAAGCACATGTTCTCGTGTGTAAGCCTCTATCAAATGTGCAACAACAAAAACGCTTATTCACCATTATGGATGCTTCATACACACTCAGTTGCTTACATTTGATTCGGCTCCCTAGGTCTGCAGCTACCATCTAGCCTAAAAGGAATATTCTATAATGTAGCATCATCAGTGATCAGGTACAAAGACGAATCTTGCACTGCCTTTACCTCATCACTCATCTCTCGCGCACGTCCTCGATCAATAATTAGACACGTTTTAAGTACAATATACTGCTCTGGCTTGGTGTCAAGATCTGGACCAGACTAGGCTTCTTTTTGTGATGTGCTATGCTCCGAAACAAGAGCAGGTGCTAGGCTAGACCTATTTTATACCAGCCTATTGATGCCCATTTTGCACAATAGGTCTAGGATGGCACCTCATTGAACGCACGGCAGTGGACATAAAGAAACTAGACAAAAATTCCAATGTCTTGCTCATTTTTTATATCAATATCAGGTGGGATTGAGTGAGCGTGAGAACAAAGCATAATGAAAAGATAGGCTTATCCTATGGTTACACACAACACACGAAGTGCTTTACCAGAGAACACACATAAGGAGTTTGTACTGGATGATATTTTAGTCAAAGCTCACAGTCACAGAAAGCTTCCCTCGCTGACTTTGTCAGCCAGGGCTTGTCCCTATTTTTAGACTTGAATATTCATTTTATCAACAATGAGGCCACAGAAAATATTCAGAGCGACCCGTGCCCAGTCAACTAGCAGTTATAATCAGTCTCCTTTTATTTAAACGTTTAGCGGCTTCCACACGCTTTTCAGTTTATCGATTTGATTTCAAAATGGCAGGGTGGCCCTTTTTCAGGGTTTTTTTTTACAAGAGGTTCTATTGTATATGATAATATTTGTATGGCTGTATGAAATATCATGTAATGCATACATTAACAACTTACTGTATTCTTTTTCTGGAGTTTCTTGAATACAAAGAGCTGTTGATGACAAGAGGAATAGTTCATGACAACGCATTGAAGTAGATGGACTTGAAAAGACATTGAGTATCATCCCATTAACTAAAATAATATCTTATATTATAACTATGAACCCTAATTATATACACACATTAAAAGAAAAGCTGTTTTCAAACTAAAAGAATATATTTATAGGACAGGCAACTGACAGAAAACATTTATAGTACAGATAATTGCATTGGCAGTAAAGTAAATTGCCATAAAATAAATTAAATTGACTACTATGGTATTATGTGGAGGGTGGAATACTTTTCAAAGCCCAACTACATACAATGTAAAGTAAAATAAAGACGAAAACATAAATGTTAAAATCATTGACTTTAATGTATAAGTAGAAACTTCAATATATTTTAGAAAAACGTAATTGAATGTTTAAACAGCTCAAAGTTGAAATGCTAGCTAGAGCCTGCAATATGCATCAAGGCTAACAAAATGGCGATTTTAAATGCAGCCAAATCTATCTAAACACTATGTTTAGGAGCAGACGGTACCATTTAAGGGTAGAAAATAAAAAGTAAGTAAAGAGTTTCACAGTGGAAGGGTACTTATAAGACATACTACAATATTTGATCAAATTGTTTTAAATAAAGTTTTTATCCTACCTGGATTAGAGGCCTTGTCTGCAGCAAAAGTCTGTCAACAGAAATAAGAAAATAATTTACATCTTCAATGTTTCTGAATAAGGACCAATGCTTTTCATGTGAAATCCAAAATAATAAAACCTAACTTATCAGCCTATTATACATTTGTAATATAGCTTCAAGGCCTAACAGCCGGATTTTCTGAGAGGCGCACACTCATTCAACTTTAACTTAAAGGGTTTTCAAATGTCTCTTGAATATATCTTGAAATAAGATTGTCATGTGGTGATGAAGATCATCTTGCTACGCTTTCAAATCATTTTAAGGTTCATGAGCCTTGCCACCAATTCCAGACATCATTTTGTAGCAACAGGGAGGGACTCAAAAGTATTGTTATGCATAAATCTGTATTCAGTCATTCATTTCCATTAACCACCTGGGCAAAGCAAGGCAGAATATGCAGTCTTGCTGAAATTAAACTGAGCAGCTGGGCATGTATGTTCATCTGAGTAGTAGTCTAGGTCACACCTCTCTCCTCACATTTGATTGGTTGAACAGTGAACCAGTCAGGATGGCATGCATTTGTTACCTGTTCCCTGACTCAAAGAGCTGGGAAAACTTCTCGTGACGGGTCTTGACTGACCAAAGGCTAAGGGAGTGGACCCTGACAGAAAATGTCAACGTACTGCCTTCAGATGGGTCTTGGAAGATAAAGGGTTAAAGGAGTTGACTCTGACAGAAACCCACAGGGCCAGGTAGAGGGCCTCAAGATGGCAGACCCATCCCCTACCTAGAGTGCAGCTGGCTAATCACATGCTTAGTCAGAACAAACTGATTCATAGAACAAAAGATACAAAAGCTGGACTAGGAAGACGATCCTGGAAATGAACACAGACTACAATTTTTTGGATGCTGGAATTTTAGGACAATGAATGGAAAAGAGTTAGAATCAGCTGAGGGGATGGAAAAGCTCAAAGTAGATAAATTATTCAGCCTATCACAGAAAAAAGAGGAATGGTCAGGGTAAACTAAATGGAGGACCAAACCACATATCACCGAGGAGGGTGGACTGAGGACACATGACAGTCTAGATGGATTGATAAATATTTCTGACTTATTTTCTTTATTGGTTTTCGAATGAGAGTGTTTCAGAAAAAAAGGAGACAATTTGTATCACTAACGATTAGGAATGGTCTCCAACAATTGAAAATTGTACAAGAATCACACCTGAGTTGGCTGAAGAACACTGTCATTATCATTCTTATCACTAGCAGCAGGCTCCAAAGTATCATTCATCTGAGCAAACAGAGAGGGTTTTGAGGCTGACAAATCTCCGGTTGCATCTTTCTCTTTAGAAATTTCCATTTGAAGGAGAAAAGATTCAGAACCATCTGTCTCTGATTCATCTGCCTCAGACATGATGCCATTCTGAATAATGAAAAAAAAATTAATCAAACAATAAAATTGCTATACAGTATGCTTATCTGTATTCAACAATGAAATATATGTATTAAAAAAATTGTTTCACATATGAAGGGTGCATTCGAAAAAGGGTAAATGTCCTTTTTTTGCATGTTTTAAGACAATTGCAAAATAAGCTTTAAAAGCAACTATTACTATGAAATCTGTCTAATTACATTATCGTTTGAATGAACTTTCATTAAAGACTATTTTCCAGTTAGAGCAAAAACACATACATTTTCATTGACCCCATCATCATCATGAAACTCCATATCTGTGGCAGACATCGGAGATCATTTTCCGCCATCCTGATCTGTCCCTTGATAACTGGGTCAAGTTCGATGCGCTCATTTGCTCATTTGTATCCCAGCTGTTTAGGCTGTGCAGATAGGCCAGCCTTGGTCTACCTTTGTCACATCGACCCTTTACTCTCCCAAGCAGAGCAAAACTTCCAGTACTGGGTGTCAGATGATGTGACCAATGAACTCCAGTTGTCTGTAACGTGTTGTTGGAATTAGTTCTTTTTACACTTTCTCCCTGTAAGACTTTTTCATTGCTTTCCTTTTCCATCCAAGATATTCTTATCATCCCTCTCAAAAAACACATTTCCGTGGCCTCCAGCTTTTTCTTCATTTGTTTGCTAACAGCCAAACATTTGCAGCTGTATGTTTAGTCAAAACGTAGGAATTAATTACTTTCATCTTTGTGCTCATCCTGATGGATGATTTTGCAATTGGTTGAAAGTGTTTTCTGTCAGGGATTTTCTTTTCTTGATTTCATAGTCACTTTTGCCAACTGACATAAATGTATAGCCCAAATATTTGTAACCTTCAACTTGTCTGATTATGTACTTGCTTCTTGCATTCAACAACTGTCTTTTTAGCTATTGTCATACAGGGTTTTTGATGGGTTGAATTCTACTCCCATGCAAACCCTACTTCTGATGATGGCATCAAATGCTTTGTCATCAGTGCATCTCATATTGGCAATGACTTGGCCTCCAATTGTTATTCCTTTCATATCTTCATGCCTCTTAGGATAATTTCACCTCAAAGATGAAATAGGTCTAGTGAAAGTACACATCCCTGTCGTACTCCTTTTCTTATTGGCCTATGGTTGTTTATTCCTTCTCTATTCATATAACTGTCTCTTGCTCCCAATACAAGGAAGTGTACTTTCACCAGACCTTTTTCATTGATCTAGTGCTGTCATATTAAATCAAAGAATGTCCAGAAGGTGACATTTCCTGTTCCTCCCCTGCACCCCTAATAATTATTATACCAGAGAATAAACATTTAGATTTAAGAAATTATTATGTTACACTTTTTTAAAGATGACACTTCCCGTTAAAAAAATATGTGTTGGAAAGGATTTAGAGAGTACATATACTAGTATAAAACTTACTGCAATGTGTTTGGTATAAACACATTTGACGTCAGCAAAGGAAATTTCATCATTTGAATTCAATTCATATCTGACATTTGGAGACAAGAACAACTGGAAAAAAAGGAAAAAAAAAAACTTTTTAAAAGCATTCTTAATGTTGACTAAAAATGCACATGAGAAATGCCAACAAAACATATGAACAATATTTCACAATCGTGCACAAAATTACATGTACAGATATTGTATAATGCTAATGTCTAGACACCTCGATTAGAAAAAATCCTTTTTCTTTTTTGATACCAAATCATAAGAATCAGAATCATCCATCATCAAAAAGGAAAATGTCAGTGACAAAAATGAATTAGAACCTGATACTTTTGTTAAAATGCTTAGTGTGTGGAATTTTTTTCAAAATACCCTCAGTCCCAGGTGAAACCCTCATGGACAGATTTTAAAAAGATGAGCCAAAATGTTTAAACAAGAAATATACATTCACCTTTATATGTATAATTTCGAGTAAACCCACCTTTGTGGACCAAAGCCTCTGTTGTAAGATCCCTAAGACAAACCATACTATCAAGTAGCTTCTAAATTAACCAAATGGACAGAATTCAGTCAATGACATTTTGTATGGAGGTCAATTTTCAAAGAAAATGAAAAGCCAACCTGTTTCCTCAAAGATCTTTAATGTGCTAGGCATGTTTTAATTAACATGTTCAAAAAGTGTCCTCAGTAGCATACTGGAGGCCTGAGTTCAATTCGCAGCCAAAAGCTGTGGGAGTTTTGTTTGTATTTCTTTTGAGGTTCATTTTCCTTCCTTCATTATATTTCAAGCTACAGATTATCACCATACATTTTACTACCTTCATGTTCATTTTCGTCTATTACATAGGAAATTTTCTTTGTTCTCTTTACTCATGTACATGGTACATTTATTTTTTATCTCCGTCTATCTATCTCTATCTTTTTCTTGACAGGACCCACAGGACTATTGTGTGCATGACTGAAATCCCCCCATCTTGCTTCAATGTTGGAACAGATGAATGTAATTTTAAAATGAAAAATTGTCACACAAAAATATTCACACCAAACATGGGATCATGTAAAAATAAACCACCAATGATCATCATATCAATACATTTTTTTTTTATATGGGTCCTGCTTCTGGGATTATTACATTTGGAATGAATGCCCAGAGCTGTCTATGCACCCACAAGACCAAAAAGGTGTAGTCTCATGGAATCACTATTTAGCTGAAATCACTGGTCTGCAGCTTACTTCACTTGGTAAAAATTAAAAATCCATTTACAGACATGATATCTTCATAATTTTTTTATTCTGTTAGTGCAAAGGTAAAATTAATGAAATCCAGAAATTGAACCAGTCATCAGTAGACTGGGAAATAAATTTTCAGCAATCCCTCACCCAAACCAGGTTTTAGGTAATTTACTGACAAAAACTATAAAACTGGAGACTTGATTACCTTTCCTCTTTTGGTCTTATTGCGACTACCTTTGTCATAAATAAGGTGTGAGTCTTTAATTATCTCAATGCATGCATGTTCCTTTGATAGGGCCTGTGAAAAGAATAAAAACTATCATTGAATCTTCAATATAACAATAAGAATATTGCTTTAATTTGTAAAAGAGGATGCTTTAAATATTTACAAAAATGAAACTGATATTTCGTTGACATTGTACATAAAAATGAAAAGGTGTGAATGGAAATTTGCTAACTTACTTATATTGTAACAATTTCTAAGACAAAATAAAAGCCATTTCTGTCAAATGAATAGGCAATCTAAACACAAACTCTTGATTTTACCTTTGAGGGGATGCATACATGACACGTCTCTTCACTTCTTCCTATGACATTTTCACCTGTAGTAAGAATAAAAGTTTGCAAACAATTAGTCTTTAAAATGAAATCTAGATCAAGTAAATTGTTAAACATCAAATTGTCTCTAAACTTTTATACAAGTGAAAAAAAAAAAAAAAGATCGACTTCTATACGGCGGTCTCCAGGTAAAAGAACGGTCAATGGGTGACAAAAAAAGCAGCCTCTTAGACAGACGGCCTGTTAGACGTGGTTCATGGGAAGTAAATGGTCACACCATATGTAGTCCAACGACCAGTGTTTACAGAAGCGTCATTAATTGGCTAAAACTTTAAGCCAATGAAAAGAATTCAATAAACAGCCAATCAAGAAAAATTTGTAGTCAGATAACCAGGCAACTCCACAGACCATTTGTTGACTGGACATCCACACAAAAATAATTCACCAAGCAAGGTATGTTTTTTTCACATTTTGATTTTCCTTGGTAATCTTAATGTTGTCCAGAAATATTAAATCCTTTTACATGAAATTCCGTTCAAAAGTTTTTGAGTCTTTATCTATCATTTTGCGTAGTTTCAAGAATTTCATTAAAATATTTGAATTCCCTTTTTATCGCCTCAAAATAAGGGGCATATTTTTTGGGGGGCTCACCCTAAATACATATATATATATATATCGGGTGGCCCCAAAAAAAGTCTCCAACTTTGAAAGCTCACTACATCATTGTTACTGCATAATTTGTAAAATGCGTCAAGGCACTAAGAAATAAATTAATTTCCTACAATGTGTGAAAATATGAACTTGATTGATTCAATGATTTAAAACTTATGAGATATACAGTAGACGGATGTCACATTGCACAATATCACAGAAATATCGGGTAGCCCAAATGAAAAAGGGAAAACTTTTCCAACTTTGAAAGCTCACTTTATCATTGTCTCCACTTAATTCTTTCCGAGCTTTGAAACAGTACGAAATCAATCAATTCCCTACAATGATTGAAAATTTGAGCTTGATTAATGCAAGGGTTTCAAAGTTATAAGATATACAGTAGAGGGAGGTCGCATCGCACGATATGGAAATCGGAATTCGGAAGCCTCATTGAAAAAGCCTAACGACATAGGAAAAGGAATTGAGGTTGCGATCATGCTTTGCAACTGATGTCCCTCTATAATTTAGTGAAAACGACATCATACTAGACAAAATTGTACTGAACATTCTCCTCAAACAAATCTTGTCTGCCAGATCTATCAAGACAAACTTTTTCACTCTTGACTTCAACTCATTCAAGTATCTGAGTACATGACTGTATTAGACTCTAGTTCTAGTTCAAGATCTATCTAGATCTTGTTTTATGCGGTCATTTTTTAGACATCTATCTAGATATAGGTCTGCGAATAACAGTATTTGTAGGTCTAAATCTAGATCTGCTTTACATTTATCTGTTTCTAGATCTAGAGCCTCTTGCTTTGAATTTGATTCTCAAGATTGTCTTACGAATTGTTTGGCTAAGCGCATGGGGAGAAAATGCTGTCTGATATTGTGTCAACACTGGTAGGCTTGAATAAATTCCTATTGTGACCGTTCTATCGTGTCAATCTTTCTGACATTTTGCTAGTCAGTAGAAAATTGGTTGTTTTATAGGACTGCCAATTTATTAGTGGCTCAGTTGCATAGGGGCAACATTATTATTTTTCAAAGTTGGAGACGTTTTTTTCTGGGCCACCCTATATGTATATATTATAGACAGGGCAAAAGTGATGAAGAATATACCACATATTACGCATGTTGTATACATTCCTTTACACACAAACACACACACACAAAGCACACTCAAACACACACAAACATACACAAACACACATCATAAACTCAAACAAACACACAACATAAACACTTATAAACACTCGCAAACACATACACACAAACGATTACACGAACTCAAACACACCCCCAAACACACCCACATACACACTCACAAAGGCGCATAAGTACAGAGGCCAAGTATATACTTGAGCCAAAGTGACGCCGATAAGAGCCGAGCCTATATAACTGGGTCAAAAGAAAATGTTCTCGAAGTTACTCCACACAGACATGCAATGCTTTCTCCTTACACCACGCCGCCCTGCCCTGGCCTTGTCTAGAGAATCACATCTGATGTCATACCACCCCCTCCTCTCAGCCCCCCCCCCCCCAACCACCATCCTTTTCCCCTCCTCCCCATCCCATTGCAGGCTTGTCTTGACATTGCAGTTTTTTTGTTTGTTTGTTTGTTTGCCTGTTTGTTTGTGGGTTTT
>JBCJKF010004574.1:0-11890 GCA_039654545.1 Plocamopherus ceylonicus
TAATTCTATCTAGATCTAGTCTTAGTCTTGGTCTTCATAATAGCTGACAAACTCAGGTAGCTGAGTATTCTTGTCAAAGCCCCTAAAGTAATTTATAATTCTAGTATTTTGATATTAGTGTTGTACATTTAAGTTTCTGCTTCAAATTTTCGGTAAAAAGATGACAAAAAATACAATATATTTTTTCTTCAACACAATAACAAAAACAGTTTATTTCTTGATATTGTCAGCTGATAAACAAGCCTATTCAAAACTACTCATCTCATATAAACTCAGTGTACTTGAATAAAAAACTGAAACACTTCACTTCTTTAGGCCTACAAACTGAAAATATGAATAAGATGCCCAAAACATATCTTTCTTTCAATAGATATAGATTAAAATGATATTGTAACTAACATATTATTTCACTGATCTTCACATTACAGCAACATCAAAACTTCAACAATGGTTCATAATAAAGTTTAAAAAAGTGTCTCTTCACACATTAACTGGACATGACCATGCTCGAATATATTACTTTTTTTTTAAGTTTTCAGATAAATTTGATGAACAACTATGGTGCAACTCAAATCAAGCACATGCATTACAAAAATGCTACAGAAACTTTTAAGAATAGGGGAAATTTGAGATATTCATCCACATTCAACAAAGAATAAAAATAACATTGTTTACAAGTAGGTTTTAGATCGTGCGATCCAAGTAAATCAAGGAAATTCTTCAAGGAGTGAATAATAACTGCTATTCTTACATTTGAAAAACCTGAGAAAAAAAAAGCCCATTACCATAATATCTTGGATGAAGAATTCCCATGATGGCAGAATCAGCACCCTTGGTGTATAGGGTTATGTTGTTTGTTATAGGATGACGCACTATGACAGACATTCTCTTGCGGGTAGCATCAAAATGCAGAATATTTAAAACTTCCATCTCCGCATCATCTCTTTCATCTTTGAAATAAACAACAAAACTCCACAGTCAGTGTCAAGGATACATTATTTAAAGATGTTGACTGAATTCACTTTTTGATGTACATTTTTTCTTCTAAAGTAACAAATATATGACAAGAGTAAATGAGTAGTCTGAAATGTTATTATTCCCTAACAGAGCCTAAAAGATCTCTTAACTAAGAACTTTCTCCACTTTCATAGTTTTGCAATTGACCTTATTTTTTCAAATTACCCCGAAAAATAGCAAAAATTTGAAAGCTGGTAATATTAACAATAAAATTATTTATCATGATGTTTTGCAAGTCGAAACTACTGAAATCAGTTATTATCTTATTTATTTCCGTTTGTTATATTTGCTCTTTCTTTTTTCTCTCTTTCACGAGCATATCTTTAACAATAAATAGCTGTCACTTTGTAAAGCTGTACAACTAATGCCTGTAAGAAGGAAGGATACATTTACAACAAGCTCTTCTTTTGAGCATGACCTTGAGATGCATAACTTGTTGAAATACACTTACTGGGTAACCTAATCGTCACTTTGTCCGGAGAACGTTTCAACAATTTACAACCATAAGAACCAGCGGCTTTAACCAAGGCCAACTCATCTGGACTCTCAGCTTCATAATGCATTTTGCTGCTAGATGCAATGGACAAGAAGGATGATCCTGTCACGCTGCCTTCGGACATATCACATTCACTTGCTGGCAAACAAAGGAAATGTAAATTATGATGGATGTTATGACTCTATTACAAACACCGTTGGTAAAGTGCACTTAGAGTGCTTCATATGAATTTAACACAAATATAAAAATCAGAAACAGGCATGAAAGCAAAGTTATTGGGATACAAAGAATAAATAAGCCCATTAACAATTTGAAATAGTAAAGTTACTGGTTGTGAAAAAATGTCAGAGACTTGGGTAAGAGTTGGGTTTTTTTTCTTGTTTTTTATGGGAGGAGAGGGGGGGGGGGGGGAGGGGGGCAATCAGCAAAGCATAATATTTAGGGTAATGAAATGAAGATTTCACAGGAAACACATTGAGCAACCAGACTGCCCCAGAGATGTGATGAATCTTTTAAAAATTATCTTTAATATTTTTCTGAATGTGTTTACCAGACAAGGACTGCATGGATCTTGATTTTAGAGACGAAGGTGTCCCTTGAGCTTGTTGTGTTTTGTTCTTTCCCAACTGCTCCTTTAAAGGAGTGTTTGTTGAACCTGTGGTTGAGCCCAAACCATTTTGTGGCAATTGAGAATCAGCAATATACCCACTGTCATCCATCTGTTGACGACATCCAGAGAAAATCACAAAAGGTCATCCTTTATAATCTACCTAGCAAGATAGTTTTCTTCAATCTACAAATTATAAATGTCCTAAATATTTCACATTTACTTTTCTTATCTTTACTTTTGCATTTTTTTTTTTTCATTTTTCACTGCACACAAAGATGGGTTGTAATTTTTCAAAACTGTATCAGTTTGTCTTTTGCCCACTCATTGATATCCACTTCAACAATTTTTCTTCAGTATGTCTATGCCCTGGATAATTTACAAAGTTCTTGTATTATAGAAGATAAATAGCTTACCGCATCTTCATGTACATATGAGACAACCACTGTGTTGCAGACTGCCATTAACAAGAAGAACTCCTGCACCTGTTTGACATGGTTTGGAATGATAGGCTCCACGCTGTCCAAGCTACGAAGAGACATGACAGACAGCTCTCTTTGAAGAGCAGCTTCCAATGGGAGGTTATCCTGAATCTAGCAGAGGACAAGGGAAACTATTATTTCTTTCAATCTTACACACATACAACTTTTTAAGAAAATGAGTGCAGATAAACAGAAAATCAACAGCCTGTGAAAAAAGCCTTGGTTGATAAAAAAAAATTTTTTTTAGGCATACCTAAAAAAAATATTCCTTTCAAGCCTGTCGGCTCATAGGACTGGAGCTTATCCCAGTTTCTGTAGTATGAAGCGAACAATGACAGATTAGATCAATCACTTATGAATAGGATCCTAGTCTATTGCAGAACTCTTTCCCAGGTGATTGCAGTTGAAGTGAGTTCATCAGTCTAGAGCAGAGCCACTACGGGCTACCCCCCCCCCCCCCCCGACATAAAAGGCACAACTAAAAATGTTTTTTCCATTGGTGCACTTCTGAGAGACGTGTCATGTCTTTCACCCTTATTACACACCATTTAATAGCCCATGCATTCATTGACACAGCCTCTAGATCAAAGGTCTAATAAAACGTGTCGCCCACCAGATATATTTTCAAAGGTGTGAAAAGTCTATCAGCCTATCATCAATCATCCCATATTACATGTCACCTGGACAGGTCAGAAGATGAACAGACAGTTTGTCATTATGCTCTCCAGTCATAAATTTTAGTTTGCACATCAAATTGACCACAATAAAGCAAGTGACCGAATCCATCACCAAAACCAGATGGTAAAAGTGTTTGTTTTTAAAGAGATACCAAATCTTTCCATGAAAAACATATGCTTATGAAGAAACTAATGGATGCTATATTTCAAAAGAAATGTCATTCTGGAAAATCTCAAAACCCCAGCAACCAAAGAAGCAGCAAACAATGTGATAGCAACAAGACTATTTTGAAAGCCTGAAACTTTACAAAGGAAGATTTAGGGAACTTCAACACTTAATCAACTTACAGAACTGGCTCTACTGGCTCCCGTTGTTGATAGATGACTATCCACATCACTTCTGCTGTCAAAATCATTATCTGGTAAATGAAAAAAATGTGTAAGTCTCTTGCATGAACAAAAACAACAACTTTAAAAGAGAGAAGCAAAGAATTAGTTTAAAAAAAATAAAAAATAAAAAAAAGAGTACATGAAAAGGGTTGATCAGCTGGGCATTTGAGGCATTGTAATAATAATGTATGCAAGACCTGCTGTTTGCGATGATAACAAAATGCAATAATCAATAAAAATCAAACTAATCATTTATCAAAAAAAAAAACTTTTTTAACTGTTATAAGTACAGAACTTTTTCGTGAAAGTGCCCTCAGGCTAAGTACCCGCTATTTCAATGAAACAAATATTTTCCTACCAGAATCGTCAATCTGAATGCCTGTTTTGAAAGCCATCTGCCATCTTAGTGCCTGGTTTTTTGGCATGTTGTCAATCAAAAAAGTGAGAAACGGCAACTTCATATCGATTAAGTGACTACAAAAGCTTTTTCATACTATAACTATAGTTTACTGTAGTATTATAGTGATAATAGCCATCCCTATAGGTCACTTGAGTAGTTTTCCAACCCCTTTGAGTGGGAACAGGTTAAAAATGCACGCCATCCTGATGGTCCACAATCCAACCAATCAAATGTGTTAATGCAACAAGAGAGATATGGCCTAGACTTGGACTTCGGTGAACAGACATGCCCAGCTGGTCAATTACACAAGACGGCATAATTTGCCTTGTCTTGACAAGGTGCTTGGTTAAAATGAATGAATGACTACAGATTTATGTAAACAATGCACTTGAGTCTGAGCGACCCCAGTAGCTGGGTCAGCCACAACTCCCTGATGCTACAAAATGATGTCTATCTGGAGGTGGACAGGGGTGTCTTTGAACTCGCGGAAATTAGCTAAAAAAAAGTGACATGACATAGACCTGCATGTGAGCTTCAACCAGATTTACTGAAAAATTTGTGGTCGTATTCGTCCTTTTTCACATTCAAATTTTTAGCTTTTGCCGCCAATTAAGTCGGCACGGAAACAAAAGTACCGACGATAGTGTCGGCACGGGGTTGGAAGGTCTGACGGGGCCGACCGAGATGGGAGCGGGGAAATGATATGGGAGCTAACAAATTGGCATTCTGAGTTGGTTTGCATACCAGCACAAGGGTGTGATTGTCGGTTTTCCGTCGATTGTCGCAAACATGTAGGTCTAAATGACAATCAGGTTTCAAGATGCGCCATTAACTTCGAATAGATACTTGAAAACTCTGTAAGTTAAAGGAGAATGAGTGGTTGAAGTCTAAGGTGGTCTAAATCTCTACAAGCAAAATCTTCCCAGTCAGTTCATGTAAGGACATAGACACTCTCTTCTATACATCCCCTGAGTGCCCACTCCACCTAAGTACCGGGTTGGGCTGCTTCCCGACCACTAGGCACTCGCGCGAAAAGTACAGTACAAAATAAATGGCTAGCTTCCCACATAAAGTTATGGCCCCTTCCTACCTGGCAAATGAGGGTAGTCCACACCACCAACAGTGCATGCTTTGAATTCCATCTTGTTCTCTGTTAGAGTGCCTGTTTTATCTGAGAAAATATACTCAATCTGACCTAAATCTTCAGTAATGTTTAGGGCTCGGCATTCCATTGGTTTATCACTTTCTTCATCATACAATTCAATATCTTGGATGATGAAGTAAATCTGACCCAGTTTGACCAACTCCATTGACACATACAAGGGAAGAGGGATGACAGACTGAAATATGAATATGGACTCACTTCAAGATAATGCTTGAGAATGAATGAAAAAATGATAAAAAAAACAAACAAACAAACAGTGAACATTTGTTCAAAACTATTTAAGGATACTAAAAAGCATAATAATACCACCAAATACAAAATAACAACAAACAGACATAATGCCTACCAAATTTGTAAGAAAAAATTACTCTTTTGCTTCAATACTGTGATGAACATGTAAAATCTGCTATAATTGTACTGAGAAGAATAAAAGGAATATAATAAAAGATTTAAAAGTGTACCAAAAACCATGTTTTTAAAAAGGAGAAAAAAATCACACCAAAGCGGCAGCATAAAAAGTATATAATTTCACAATTCACCTGCTAATATTTTATTAAATACCAAGCCCAAGCTGGGGGGGGGGGTTCTTCATACCTGGAAAATGATTATATAAGTCCAGAAGACTATGAAACCCTGATATAGAGGACTATATTGATCAAGGTCTCCAAATGCAATAAAGGGAACAAGGTTTGTGTTCTCAGTCAGGTTGTTGTAATCAGCAAGCCATATGCCACTACCTGTAAAAGTAAAATTCAAAATAAACATTAAAGTAAATAAAATTAGGAAAGGTAAAAACCAAAGTGACAATACAAAACAGATGGATTTTACAAGGTAACGGTGACAGAGGCAGTGTATTTAATGTTACTATAAAGTAAAATTTGCAGGTATTGTTGTTGTTACTTTTTCTATTTTATTTTTATTGCAACTTTTTATTGATTGTATGTTACTTGTTGTTAATATTAAAAAAGAAAGAAAAACCATAAAATTTAAAAAAAGACAACAAAGGAGAAAATAAGGAGATTTTGCACGTCAAACCTCATTCTTTTCATTTTTGGTACGGACCAGTAGGTTTTTTTGTTTTTTATAGGTTTGTTTGTTGCTTTTTTTTTTTTTACAAAGTACTGACAAATCAGTAACAACCAGCCATGTGCTCAGCCATTTGAACTGCTTCAGTAAGGGTGTCAAAATGTTTGATCTTGCTTGTGATGAGCTCATTCTAGTGTGATGAGCTCATTCAATATACACATAACTAGTAGATCTAGGCATATTTGTGTATGTTTCATTCACTCATAGCACTACTCATGGCCTGCAACAATTAATTTATCCTTTTGCAATTACCATTTATGTAGCATTGAAAAGTATAAAGGTCCCATTCAAAGAGTTTTATTTGATATAATTTAAAATAATATTTCCATGTCTCTCATCCTCTCTGCACTCATACTACTTTGCCTTTCTCTCTCCCTCCCTTATTCCTTCACTCTCTTCCTCCTGTGTCCTTCCTGCTCTGCAACACTACTGTCTGCCTCTCTGTGTCTTATTTGTCTTTTCATCAATATCCATTTCTTTACTTGTTGGTTATCTTTTCTTTCATCTATGTATTAATCCAAAGTGACCATATGTGTATTATGATTTTAAACGTTTTTAAATATATTGTACACATTGTAAAGCGCCATTGAGGATTGTAAATGGAACTGGCGCTATATAAATATCCACTTCATTATTATTATTATAATTACAACTTTTAGAGATAATCCAGAGATAATCCTGGAATTGAAGGTTTGATGGTACCATCTTTTTCAGCCATTTTAGAACAGTTTTATTGATATTTTGCCATTTCCAGCCTATCCCCATCTTCCTTCTGAATAATTCATTGAAAAATCAATAAGGCGTGAATAAAGACTGATTGTTAAAATATTCCAGAAGGTTATACCTTCAAAAATGTTAAAAACCTGGGATTGAGAGTTTGACAGGAAACTTGTCAACTCAGGTGCCCCTTGCAGCCTTTCCCTTCCTTTCTCTAGTGCTGACACATTTACATGGACAGATTTTAAAGTGCAATAGAAAAGAAGCAGTGATCATCTTTTATGAATTAACAAGACTTTAAGTCCAGCAGGCTAAATTGAACACACTTGTCAATAACAACAACAAAATATCAAAAAGCCCTATCACAAGAAAAGCAATGGAAAATTTTACAGGAGTATGACTTTACATTTTTCTTTACTTCTATGACCTGAAAAATCTTTAGAAAATGTAATTAAGATTTTAATTCAACAGATAATTCATAAGTTGTCCAACAGACTCCTTACCTATGGCACAAAAGAAACAAAGGAACAGCAAAAGAATGACACACCAGATGACATCTCGATTAATTTTTGTTTCAAGTTTGCTTATCTTGTATCTTGGACCTCTGTTGTTCATCATGGCTTTAGTTTCACGCCCTAGAAGGGAAAAGGCAACAAAGAAAAATTAAAGACACATTTGAACAATCCTGCCCAATACAGATGTTTTGTAAGCATAATGTCATATAACAAGATAAAAAACCAACCCAATTCCAAACATGAAGAACAAAATAAAGTAAGACTTGAAATGTTAGTGTAAATTACAAGTTATATTAAAACTTTTCAAAACTATTATTTAATATAAGAAAGAAAACAAGAACTTAACGTACGAAATACAATTCTAAAATGAATTGCAAGGTCTTAAAAATGTCGCATTTCATAGTATTCTTAAACCACATTTTACTTTAATGAAAGTAGGTTCGATCGTGCTGTTACAAAAAACTTTATAATAAGGCCTACTTATGTAAAATCTAAAAGCCATTAAAAAATACATAAGGATTATGGATGGGTAATAGATGTGAGCTTACAACAAATGGCTTAATTATAACATAATTGATTTCGTTTGACCCATTTGATACAATTTCAATAGGCCCCAATAAGAATGATTTCAAATACAGAGGGAGAATTTTCAAAAAAACAAGAAAGATCCCCCAGGGATTGAACTTGGGATAATGGCACCCAACCAGAAGCAGTTATAGGTGCCATGCCAATATCATTGATGTTTTAGCAATTAAAGAGTTATTTTTCTTGCTACAGTTGTAGGCCTAATTTAATTACCTGCATAAACAACCAATCCTTCAATGTAATCTGTATTTCGCAGAATACATCCTCGTAAAAGAAGATTATTGTTATTCAAGGACACATGTGTTTCATCATGAGATCTGCAATACAAATCCAGACAATGCACACACAAAATTTTAACAATGAAAACAAAAATAAGAGTATCCTTCAAAACTGGATAATGCACAACTATTATTTCCATTAATAAATGAGTAAGGAACTAATTTTAAGTATGAAAAAAAAACTGATTCAAAGTAGCAGGATATATTACAGTGGAGCACACATATAAAGGAACACGCTTAAAACGAATTGACGGAAATAAAGAACCAATTTCGTTGCCCGCTTTTTTTTTCCTCTTTGTGTCAATAAAATTTTGACGCATGTAGCGAACCTGCAATAACGAACAGACGGCTGTAACGAACACATTTTCTTGCCCAACGTCTTTATTTCCTTCTTATTTACGACTGAAATAATGAACCAGTCCATTTCGATAACTATGACGGAACTCAAAGTTGCGCAACTGCCTTGCGAGTCTTGCCTGGGGCTTACACTTACACCATGCCACCCTACAATTTGGATCTTTTCTTTAATCTTTGTTAGCCAACTTGGGGGTAGGACATGGTATGCTTTGCGGCTTTACGTGAGGGCGTCCCTTACGCACTTTCTAGATCAAGCATTACTCCATCATTTCTCAAAGCTACTCACACAGTACAATACAACACCTTTACCCTTTGTTAATCTATTAAACCATTCAGCGGTTAGCAATAATATGACGACTGCCAATGATGGGGCATGTGTTAGGTTCTTGGGCGGATCCTAGTCCTAGGCCATGCCCAGTCTCACACCATGCTAGAAAATGTTGACCAACCAAAGACAAGGAAAGAGCAAATCTGTCCCTCGGTTTTACACCCTGTCTCACACAGAGACTAGAGAAAAATGATTACATGAGTGACGGCCATGTGGACACAACATTGGCTGAGTGAAAGTTTCATTTCCATTGCTGTCAGTCAGAATTATGGCAATGGCCGCCGGGACGACTAGCCGGGTGAAGGGAATCTATTGTTAAAGGGTATTTTAGCGTTTGAATGTGAAAAGAGCTTCGCGTCTCTTTTGTTAGACTTGCTTTGACCTCATTAGCCTACCAACGGCATAGTATTTCATGGCCAGTGTTTTGTCTCGAGGGTTATGATAGGCCAACCGTATCAGCCTATTACTACAATGTAAAATGTATTCTACGCTAAGGCGGAACGATTCTTGAGGAACGAACATGCACTTGCCAGAAGTCAGGCCAAGCCACTGTGCACTATTTAATGAAATATAGTTGTATAAGTGAATACTTCAGTAAGAGTCAGAGCTAAAGAGCGTGCATCAAGTTTACAGGCCTACCATCTTTTTTCTTCTCTACAGAACAAAAAGGCCAAACGTAACGTGTATGCAAACCACATGAGTGAGGTATAAGGAGTATGAGGCAAAATATATGGGAAAACTCCATTAGATCCGAAGAGGAATTTCTCTATGCACGCATTTGATCTAAATCCTTTACCGACGGCGCATACTGTTGTAACATGCTGTAAGCGTGCATCGGATCTAATGTCCTTCGCCGAAATGTACTACAGTGCATGTGCGACTGAAATAACGAACTACTGATATAAGGAACTTTTTCCATTGCCCGGGCTTGTTCGCTATATCTGTGTTCCACAGTATTTACAATGCAGAAAATTAGTAAATGGGTCTGTCTGTGCCTTGTTGATGCCTGGTACATCATTAGATAAATGATACAGTACAGGGTGGAATCGATGAATGATCTCACAAATGACTTCAAAACAAAGACTTCAAATAAAAACTTGATTTCACATATGCTAAGGATCTAACATCATGAAAATGAAGATTTACATGCAAACTGTTTAAAAATATGATCATAAATTTAAAAAAAAAAAAAAATCTCTCAGACATATTTTTTTTCAATGGCCTAAAAAGAATCATGCTTCAAGTGACTAAAACAAAAAAACAATAGAAGCAAAACAAAAGAAACAAGCAAAAAGAAAAAAGGAAAATGTCCACACATTGATGGGCTCATAATTTCACAAAAATATTTGCTTCAAATTTGCCTTAAATGAAACCTTACAAGGACCTTTGGGAAATATGAACAGGATTTATATTATTTTATTTAGGCAAAGTAAGACACAAAAATAGCATGTCATGCCAAGGGGTGACAAGACTTCCTATCATTACATATTTCCTCTTTCATAAAAAAAAAAAAAATGAGTAACACGTCTAACAAAATCCATGAAAACAGTTGATTGAGGAAGAAGTAAAATGATACAAAAACAGGACCATTGAGAGGAAATATCCCTTAAACATCTGAGGCAATCTATCCATGCGTATAAGACATGAGGAATGAATGATGCTATGTATACGAAGATGGTCTATGAAATTCAATTTTTTTTCTCACAAGTTTTACAAAAAGATAGTTTGTACATTTACTGTTAGGCTAAAGAAGTATTGCCTTATCAAGAAAATAAAGAAAATTCACATCAAATATCACCTTAATTCATTTCTGAAATTAGAAGCCCTCAAAAGTCCATGCTAAATTTCCTACTTTAGCCACTTGATTGCATATTCAATGATCAACATGTATTTCAATACTTACATATGTCCTTTGAAGCCATAAATTTCTGCATTTGGCTGTTCAACATTGACAGTATGGTTAAATTTTGCAGGATCAAAGTCCGGGTCTGAGCACTGAAGAAAAAGAAAATACTTGGTAGGAAAAGTCACCAGCATGAGGTTAAAAAGAAAAAGGACAGAAGAAGAAGAGAAGGATATTTCTTAATCAAATTTAATAGCACTGACTTCAGCAAATCGCCATTCAACTGAGTGGCAATTTGTTTACTGTTCTGAACAATGAAGAAGTGCCCAAGAGAGCATATAATCCATGTAGAGTTTATCAATTTCTGAGAATTCAAGTGGAATATATATTTAACTGGTATCAACTACAAATTAAGTAATGTTTTAAGAAGGAGACTAAGGCAACGCCTCTTTTCACAATGCAACCCTAGTATTGTCTAATTTTCCAGTATTTTCCCATTGTTAGAATGCATTTGAGTACTTTACTCTGTAATGGTATTTAAATTTAACTCTACTCACTAATGTGTAAGTGTATTAGTAAAAACAGTCACAAAAAAATGTTAGTTACACATACTTGTATTAAATTTCACTACATATTGAAATTATATGGTTGAAAATACTTTGGCCTGGTCTCATTAAAAAGTGCTTTTTTAGCTCATATCAGCCAATATGATAAGGCCGTCCTGTTTGCTGAAAGAAATGATGTACATTTACAACCACCACTCACAAGTCTCCTTTGATTCAGTAAGTTGTTTGCTTTTGACGTTTTTCCTTTTCTTTTCTTTTCTTTTTTATCTTCTTCCTTTATAGGGGGAGGGGAGGATTGTCTTGCTATGTGTTTGTGTGTGTGTGTGTGTGTGAGAGAGAGAGAGAGAGAGAGAGAGAGAGAGAGAGAGAGAGAGAGAGAGA
>JBCJKF010004685.1:0-11888 GCA_039654545.1 Plocamopherus ceylonicus
GAAGCTCGCGGTGACGCCCCGCGCTCTCGCTCGGCTGTCCCATTGATCTCCCTGACCTCGTAATACTCTGATCACCTAAATAAGGATTAAAAATATAATACTGATTTTATATATATGTATCATTATATAATTTAAAAAAGAAACCATAGATATTGAAAAAATCGATTCGAGCATATGGAAGATATGAAAACTATTATCAAATTATGTTAATTGGCAATAGTATAAATACGGCTTAAATTGATTCACAAACAAATATTTTCAATATCCATTTTATCGCTGCAATTATTAATCTCAACTATTAACTATTAATCTCTTTTTGTCATAATTGTCTTACCTTAGGTCCGAATACGAGAAAGACCGTAACAGACGTTGAGAGTTGAGTCCGCAGGAAGCCAAGCAGATATTTGATATCCGGCCCGGCACGGGGAAATATGAAGAGGCTGCAAATAAACGTCATTAAACATATATTTTCCAGAAACTCAAGTTTGTATATAATATATTAGATATATTATAATATATTATATTACGATTACGTACTGAATGGCTATCATGGTTATGTTCACTGCGGCTATATTATAAATGGCGTAACTTATCAAACGAGCCTCGTTAAATAGACTCTCCGCGTTTCGCACGTTGTAACATACTTTTATGCCCCAGGCCAGAAAGAGAATTTCACCTATTCACGTTATTAACAAATTGACAATTAAATTCAAAAATTAAACCATCGATCTTTTACGTCGCCGTTTTTCTTTCTTTTTTATATTTACCAATAGCCAGACTGTGATCCCACCAGTTATATGAACACTGGTAAAACTTTAAATCGTGATTATCTGTGATTACTTCCGCGTAAGGAGGCGAGCTAACAGTCCACGTTCCAAGATAAATCAACATCACTAGTAGTATAGGCACCATCCATTGCAATAACTGCTTGTCCGTCAACTTAACTTTATGAGCACTTTTCACCCGATACGTGAGCGAAACCCTACAAATAAAAGTGTTATAATATAAATGTTATTGTGAAGTTACATAAGATAAAATTGAAGTGTTGAAGATACAAGCAGACCAAGCCCAACAATTGCGGTAAATTTGTTTAAGAATGGTACTTGCTATAGCGCTCAATCTTCTTGAAAAAAAGATCATTATGTTAAACTTTGAATTAATAATTACTTCATTTACATCGTACATACAGTCTTCGACTACAACGTAATAATAGCATTATCTAGTTCTTTTCCAAAATATCGTGTGACTCGATTCACTTGTATTCTCAGCGCTTTAATTATGTTGATAACGCTAATCATAATTATTTACCGCCAGGTTTTCATTAACAGCGCCGTATATGAGATGCAGAATCCCATATGTCTCGTCCACTTTGTGGCGATGCACGAATACATGTCGAGAACCGGAAATATGGCGGCCATCTACGAAGATTTCACTTCAAATTAATACTCGACAGAATTTTTATAAAAGGGGAAAGCGAGAAGCATTTCTCTGCACCTACCTCGAGATACATCAAGGCACAGCCCAAGAGCGTGATGGATAAAAATATCGGCGAAGCAACCTTGAATACCTTCAGTTTCCGATGCTGATACATGTACGCTACTAAGACGATGGTACCAAACGCGCAAAAAATTGAAACAGCTAACAGCGTGATTCTTGAAAAGTGATAAGACACGATTGATATAATGGCATCAGGCAACAAAATAAAGCGCAGCATAAACAAATACCTAAAGGGCCAATTGTATGTTGCTAGGCAAGGCTCGGGACCTTTGCATCTGGCGCATCCTGGTGCACAGCGTAGACATCGAAATGCCTTCTCGTAGAAGTCACTCTTGTTCTCTTTCATTTCTTTCCACGCGGCTGTAACAAATACGTGCGGAGAAAAAGGGAAAAGATTATAACTCGTAAACAAGTAACAACTGATCCTGACCTTCTACAAGAATTCCGTCGAAACCCGCCCGATGATGACTTGGACTGTAAAAACCTTGCCGACATTTACACATGTACGCGCCCTTCGCCCAACCAGCGCCCACGCCATTTTCGTTGATTCGGCTATCAGGACTCTGATACACACACTGAAATATAAAAAAATTAGAAAATATTATTTCCTTCTCTAAATATCTCAAAAGAAATACTTGATATTTACTTGCGTAGTGTCGGTATGACATTTATGTGTGTCTTTGAAGAAAGCTATTTGGTTACTGGAGAGATGATCGAGCTCGTCATTGCGATTTTGCGGTGATGTAATTGAGCATTGGTTGACTTCCAACCCGCTTATATCAATATCTATACTGATAAATTCTCGTACCCTTCAATGAAATGCCAATTATAATATAACTTACTACTACGAGCATCAGTTAAAATTATCAAGAGAGCTGTTATATTAACCTGGGACGAACATCCGGCGATTGTACGTTGACGCTGTACGAGATGAGCCAGCGGCGTGTCTTGCAAGAGAAGTACGGGATAGTCCACCAACCCCTGTAGGATTCAATCGGCGGTGACTGCATGAATTTCGGTGACCTGGGATCACACGCAAACGCCACAAGCCGCCGTAGAAACTTCGATATCTCTTGATGAACACGTGTGTTTCGTGCAACGAGTCATATGCCCAGCACTTCACGGTCATCCCAATTATTGTTATTTGCCATTGATCATTATGATGCGAAGATCTTTGAAAATTCATCGTTTACATATCGTTCGCGAATATCGAGTTTCTATGACTTGACGCTCGTACGGGATGATGAAGGATGATGAATGATCGTGGAGCGCCTATACAAGCCCGCGCGCGATTCTCTTTCGACGAATCGTCTCGAATATATGGATTTGTCCACCATTAATATCTGGATATTTTTTAAAGAAAAGATAAGTAAATAAGTAAAAGATAAATAAATTTATTTATGTAAATAAAAGTCCTCTAAAGACATTTATTCAACTTTTCTTATATTTTTAAAATTAAAAAAAGAATGTACAACATTAATTATACACAATCATTCGCAAAATTCTTGTTTTGAATTTTGAGTAAAATTGATCTTTTTCTCGTAGAGATTTTTTATTTCTACAATTCACTCCAATAAACGAGACCTTACTTGAGAAGAGAAAGGCAACGTGTGAAACATGAATGACAGGGTGCGAAACAGAGCTGCGTAAAGGTGCGTGTGCGTGCGTGCATACCTTGCGTGCATACTAACATTTCTTTAAATAAATATAGCGCGGTCCGTTATTAGGAATATAAAAAGGGAATGATTCTATGCAAAAAATATGTATATACATAAAAGATATAAGAATAAATTCAAAAAAAAACTTCCCAGAATCGAGAAAAATTAAAAAGTTAGATATTTTTTTCTTTGTTTTTGATATAATTATATCATAAATTTATGGATTTGACTCAATAGCGGTTGTCAAAGAATATATGTATAAATAAAAATATATTACTATACTTAAAAAAATAAAAATAATGTTGATATCTTACGAATAACTTTAATTAATTTCTATTATTTTTACAAAATGTTAAACAAAATATTGAGTAAATTTCTTGTCACTATTAAGATACGGTAAATAAAGTAAACATTATCAAAAGTTTTCTAAAAGATAAAAAATATGTATAATGCTAATCTTTTTGGTCTATTGATTGTCTTAAAAAAACAAAGTTTTCGAAGAAATAACTTTCCAATTTTTCATTTTTTCTTTTTATCTAGAATCATCTTTCCAATTGTATCACTAATATCGGATTATCATTCAATACAGAAAGATTAAAGATTTTCGGAAAGTTTGGCTTTTGTAGACGAGTATAGACGACGTGGCGAACCTTAATCCGGTACTGCTGCCTGCGTTCTCGAACCACGGCAAATTAGCGTCCGGTTGTGATCCAGATTGGAGCGTGTGACTCTCGACCTTGGAGGGCTCGCCTACGCTTCCAGGGTTGCGTTTCAACCATACCGCGGTGATTACCGTACCAGTGGAGGCGTTTAGCGCGATCACCCTCGCCTCCAACGCGTCGTCCACCGACATGAGCAGAGATTTCGTCAGGGCATCTAAAAGAGCTGCGTGAATCTGTTATTGACCATATGTACTCTCCATATATGTTCGACGATTGACTTTTGGTGCGCGCGTTGCTCTCACTACGCGCGCAACAGGTGCCGTAGATGCCAATTGAGTGCCAAGTAGAAAACTATATATTGTGAATCAGGCATTAATTCCAAATCATTTATGAGAGACGGTTTTAGTTTTTCTTTCTCCATCAAATAGCACGTATCTTGCTAAATTTCTCATCTTTTCTTATCTCTTTAACAATTAAAAATTATTTTACTTTGCTGAATATAACGTTTTACAGATGTCGATAAACATGAGATAAGATTTATCTCCTTAGCCGTTTAGCCATTAAATGTATATTAATTATATGTACATACCAAATATTTTATCTAAGAATTTTTTTTCGTATCCAGGACTAGCTTTCTTTATATACGATGGCGCTAACTTACCGTTGCGTCGCGTCGCCTCAACAGCCCCGAGATTTTGGAGCATCATCGCGGTCAAGTCGGTCTTTTGACGCGCCGTGTCGTAACGTCGCGAATCCAAAGCGACACCAGCCGGTAGTGATTTAAATCCCGCTGAATTAACGCACACCTCTCCCAGGGAACCCGTCGATGCCGCCTCTATCACGTCCAGCGCTTCCTCGATGGGCGACTTCATGATAATAAGAAAAAAAAATGACAATACAAAAACTCAGAAAATTACTAAAGTTGTATGAAATAAGGATTGAAAACAAACCAGCTTGGAATCCACGATATCGTCACGAGTGATCGTCGACGGCGTTGAAAATGGATCGGCTTTTGTCATCGCTGTCATCGTCATCGTCGTCAGCGTGGCAGCGAGTAAGACCGAGAGCCAGGATTCGCCCATCCCGCGCCCTGGTCATTTGTTCTTGTAACGAAACGAAAGCTCCAAGATGTTTGATTTATTCGAAAGTAAAATTTACCACGAGAACGGGTAAGGTAATTTGATAAGATTTTAATCAATTCTCTCTTTTATATCTCGTGCAAAAAGAAATAATCTCGTAAAAAAATTAATTAATTTTTTATTTTTGTAATAAATAAATCAATTAATTATATAGATGTGAGTAATAAATAAACGCTTTCTAAGTACATGTTCTATTAAAAGAAAACATAACACAAGGTTAAAAAAAGCCAATAGATTTAAAGAAGAATAATTTATATTTATATCAAAATATATAACGATGGAATATGCAGACGGTAATAAAAAAATAAAGGAAAATCATTCACGTGGAAAAACGGCGTGAAACGTTACTGAGTTAATTATCTCGGAAACAAAAAAGAAATCTTATACTGTCTATCTATACTTAGACGCGCGGATTAATTAATTGTACGCAAGTATAAGCGCACTTGTAGCAACTTTGCAAAATTCCATCGATACGGAATTCACGCGACGAGCAAAGAAATTGTCATTGGAAATTAATCCTAAAATACCTTACGACACTTCATCGTGATAATCTCACCTCCGGCGGTGACATTCAAGTAACGGCGAGCTTGCGGCCCGCGCTCGCAATGGGCCGCTCGTACGCCCTCGCTGGTGATCGCCCGGGCATATTTTCGTTTCTGATTCAGCCCTCTCGATCTTCCACCGGAAACTCGTCGGAAGGTCTCTCTACATCGAACACAAAACGATACAATACGATACAATACGATACGTTCCATCCCGTCGAGTGCAAACAACCGGATACGCTGATTAATTAATTCCGCGATTATAATTATCGCGTTAACCGCTCGATAAGACGAAGATATTTCTCCGCTATTCGCGAGCGTACTCTGCTATTTTAAACCGAACGAACGCGCAAAGCAGAGTCGAGGATATTACTAGCACGGCTAACGGCCCGCTATCACTCGATTTCGTATCTCGTTTCCTCGACGTGTCGTAAAATAGAATATAGCGATATATAGGCGAGTCCATTTTTTTCCAGCGACTTACCTGGCCTTTGACAAGCGACACGTGAGGTTCGCTCAACCTTGAATAAACCTCAACAACCCCCTCATATCATCGTTCGCGCTCGCATACCCAGCTGTATTCATCGCGTGATTGATTCGCCGTGGGTTAACAAGACACGTACAAAAGTTGAGAGGGGAGAAAATAATTGTATTTATCATTGCGAAATAATCGAGATAAATTAAAAAAAATACATAATCGACAAAATAGCGCAACGTAATCGAATCGATTAAAGCGATTGAAGAGAAAACAGGCGCGAACTGTCACGCTCGTGTGAGTAGCCCCTTTCAATATTCGTTTCCGGATCAATAGCGCGACGGATAGATTCGGCCGAAAGGGTCCACATGTCAGGTCGATTCGCAATCGTTCGAACGGTCGGACTTCGTGACAGCAACGACGAGTCGCTATCGCGATTTACGATATTTTTCTGGCGCGGCGAGGTCGCATTGTTCGCATCCGTAGAAAATGGCCGCTATAGCGAGTAGTAGAGACGATCGATGCAGCCACCGGCACGATACAGCCACCCCCAGAACTCTCGTGTCCTCTCCCCTCCTCGAAGTGTCCTCGCTATCTCTCCTTTCGCGTCGCATCTCTCTCTTTCTCTCTCACTCTCTCCCTCTCTCTCACCTTTCAACTTTATTTTATACGAAACGCAAACTAAACCGCGCGTATCGATAGGCTGACGAGGATCAGCGTCATAACTTACGCTTACACGATTGTGTTTTTCTTTCTTTAGAATTTTATATAAAAATTTACTTTACGTGGGATTAACACTCGGTATCTTATACGCGAATAGAATCTTATTTGCGTAAAATAATTTTACGTAAAGTGATTAAAAACTTACGCGCGCAGGTTGCACGGAAGCGTATCCGTACGCAAGGGCTTACTTGTGTGCGGTGGATATTTCCATGCACCAGAACCATGACACTCTACCGATCACTGAAATATTACGATAATTTAATACACTTTGCATATACTCATTTATGCATTTGCGATTTTTATCACAGTTGATTATTACGTTACGATGACGAGCGAGCATCTTTTTTTCGAAAATTGACAAGTTCTAAATATTTTGACATATCCTTGTTATAAATAAGATATGAAATGCCGATTTGTTCTCTTTAGCGAATGCTAGTAAACTGTCATTTATACGGAACAAACGTAATTATTATCGCGTTATTGAATAGTCCATTAAAATCAAATATGCAAAATGACAAAATGACGAAAGGTGCATCTCGCGCGAAAAAATCTACACGTCCTGCATCGAGACAGTTGATGCCAACATGTAATCTATAATATATCTACAAAAAAATTATATATATTTACATTTTTACATATTACATAATGTAGGTAGATTGTAATGTATCTTATGAATATATGACATAATAAGTGATAAAATGATAAAATCGAGAAGAGCGCGGGACATCGAAAACTCATCAATCGTCATCGTCTCGAAATATCACGGCTACGGTCCAGCGAACAGTGAATCGCGCACTTACCCTCGACATTTAACCACTTTGTTCGTTTCCCGCGTGAATGCGTGAACGCGGGGGATCTCCAACGTGATCGCGAGAAGACAATTATCAGCCAACCGAAGAGAACGACGCGCGATTTATTGGCGTGTAACGATAAGCGCCGGCGAAGGTACACGAGATTTCACGAAAGGAACGAAGCTCCCTCTCCGGAGGCTCATTCGTGACTCGGCGAGGACTCAGCTGTCTCCTGCCGGGGCCAGGGGCCGGGGTCGCCGTTGGGGCGTGCGCGGCATCAAACGTCATTCTCGCTCCAATACCGCGGCGCGAAAAGTCGGATTAAAGTTTCTCGAATAAAGCGTCTCGAAGAGCATTTGACATGTTAATCGTGCATCTTTTTCGTTGCAAGTTCTAAGACGCTAATTCCTTGATGAGACGCGATGATTCGATAATCTACCTCGATGATCATTTTACAGCTTCCTCGAGCGGCTCTCGTCCGGCGCGCCGCGTCGCGCGAAATCGAAGCGCGATTCTCGCGCATGCGCACATCGCATTAGATTTAAAAATTCCACTCGTAAGATGATTGAATTAACAATTAACCAATCAAGACAAAGAAATCTTTGCTTCTTCTGTCTAATTGGTCAATCAAACACTACTATATACTTCGATTGAATTAGTTTTGGAACACAACCCAGGAGAGAATATTCCAGATTATCCCTTCTTCCCTCTTTGTTTTTGTCTGCGACGATCTTATCAAGTACCGTTGTGAACTTTGAGAAAGTCGTTTGTCTCGATCGTTCATCTGCGTTTCTTTTATCAAGAGGAGTGATCTCGATTGCGAATCGGTAGCTGTTAATCATCTCGATATCAGGTAAGCGTTTGGCGAACATCCGTTTCGAGGATAACACGCGAAAATCCGTCGCTGTTGGACCGGTTGGAAATTTCTTTCTTCATCGAGGCACCGCCCTCCATTTTCTCGAGTCACGATTCCTTTCGTATCGCATCGATCGATTGTCCGTTTATACATATATTAGGTTCGTAATTGCAAGCCTCGAATTTTTTCTTTGTCATAAATATCATGACGATAACGCAATCTATAGCGTTAAATTTTATTTTGTATCACATGAACGCGAGAATTCGGGAAAGATTAAAGATTTTTTTATTTTTACGTCTTATAATTATGACGCATTTTGTATAAAATGTTTTCAAGATATAAATTATACAAAACTTATTATACATAACTTATAAGATTTATATTAAGTAATTTATAGCCGATTGTACTATGAAACTATTGTTTTTCTTCAAATCAATATTTTAGTTTGAATTGTGTAACTTGATACATAAATACTTTTTATTCTGCTAATCGTATAATGATTGAAAAAAATAACGTTTCTAATAAATTTGCAATAGTACAAAATCTAATTTGTCTAAACTAAACCTATATATTTTCAAATATTTGTAACAGATGCAATGATTTTAATATGTAATTATTAGTTTTTCACTAATATCAATACATAGATTGCCATCTGAAATTTAGATTGATGTTAATAAGTTTATTAAATCTAATAAACCTAAAAAAATTAACTTTTTTTATAAGTTAGATATGTTTCTTTTATTCTAGATTCATCATGCAAATCTTTGTGAAAACTCTCACTGGGAAAACCATTACCCTTGAGGTAGAAGCTTCTGACACTATAGAGAATGTCAAAGCCAAGATTCAAGATAAAGAAGGCATTCCTCCTGATCAGCAGCGCTTGATCTTTGCTGGAAAACAACTAGAAGATGGCAGAACTCTTTCAGACTACAATATTCAGAAAGAATCCACGCTTCATCTGGTTCTACGTCTTCGTGGAGGAATGCAGATATTTGTGAAGACTCTTACAGGAAAAACCATCACTCTTGAAGTCGAAGCTTCAGATACCATAGAAAATGTAAAAGCCAAAATCCAGGACAAAGAAGGAATTCCACCGGATCAACAGCGTCTGATTTTTGCTGGCAAGCAACTTGAAGATGGCAGAACTCTTTCCGATTATAATATTCAAAAAGAATCTACGCTTCATTTGGTTCTGCGTCTTCGAGGAGGAATGCAAATCTTTGTAAAGACACTCACAGGCAAAACTATCACACTCGAAGTCGAAGCTTCTGACACAATAGAAAACGTAAAAGCTAAAATTCAGGACAAAGAGGGAATTCCTCCAGATCAGCAGCGTTTAATTTTTGCTGGCAAACAACTTGAAGATGGCAGAACTCTTTCTGATTATAACATCCAGAAAGAATCAACGCTTCATTTAGTTCTGCGTCTTCGAGGAGGAATGCAGATTTTTGTGAAGACACTTACAGGCAAAACTATCACTCTTGAAGTTGAAGCTTCTGACACAATAGAAAACGTAAAAGCGAAAATCCAGGATAAAGAGGGTATTCCTCCCGATCAACAACGTTTAATTTTTGCTGGAAAACAATTGGAAGATGGACGAACACTTTCGGATTACAACATTCAAAAAGAATCCACTCTTCATCTGGTCCTGCGTCTTCGAGGTGGAATGCAAATCTTTGTAAAGACGCTTACTGGGAAAACCATCACCCTGGAAGTAGAAGCTTCAGATACTATAGAGAATGTCAAAGCTAAGATTCAAGACAAAGAAGGCATTCCTCCTGATCAACAGCGTCTAATCTTCGCCGGAAAACAACTGGAAGATGGCAGAACACTTTCCGACTACAATATCCAGAAGGAATCTACGCTTCATCTGGTCCTGCGTCTTCGTGGAGGAATGCAGATTTTTGTCAAAACTCTTACAGGAAAAACTATTACTCTTGAAGTCGAAGCTTCAGACACCATAGAGAACGTAAAAGCAAAAATTCAGGATAAAGAAGGAATTCCTCCCGATCAGCAACGTCTCATTTTTGCCGGTAAACAGCTGGAAGACGGCAGAACTCTTTCCGACTATAATATTCAAAAGGAATCTACACTTCACTTAGTCTTGCGACTTCGTGGAGGCACACGCCTTTGAAGCTGCAAATAAAGAGAAATACCACTAGTCGCAAATTGCGTAGTAGTAGTATCAGTAGTGCGTCAATCTTTTTTTATTTACGCTTCAAGTCTATACTCGCGTGCGTGCGATTTTTATATTATTTTTCAAAAATTATTACTTGAGTCAAAATGCGCGACAAGAATGTAATAAATTGTAATCTATCTAAATAGTTACATTCTCATACAATTTAATTTATTAAATTACGTTCAGAATTGATTAATCTTGAATGATTTTTTTCTGACCTTTTTACAGAATGATTGCTTTAAAACGCAATCAGAATTTAACTTCATAAGATTTATGTATAATTTTATAAATATCATAGTTCACACGATATTATCATAATATTACGAATAATATATCATATTACGAAATAAAATACTGAGTGCGTTTTAAAGTAAACATTTGTATTTTACTTATTCTTATATACTGGTCATATGATATTTAATCTGGTAATGGATGAAAAATAAATATCAAGATATATATTTTATACCAATATTATTTTTAAATGATATATATTACTATAAATTATTTGAATTCGGCTATTGATTTTTCATCAAATAAAAATATCAATATTTTTTAATTTTTAGTACCAAAAAAGTATAGTATGTGATATGTAGAGAGAGAGACTTTTTTTTTTACCAAGAAAAATTTATGAAAATCTATATTTCGTAGATATAATGACTAAATAAAAGATTTGATGAAAAATTGCGTTTTAATTCGCGGTGATCACAATCATACAGTATAATAGTCACATTAATTTATGCATAGAGAACTATGTATTCAGTCTAACAATATCGCATATATTAAAAAATATATAAGTGTAATAATAAGTCCAAATTCTTTATAGACTTATAATTACGATATAATTTACGTGCACTAATTATGTTGCTAATAAAATATCTAGATCAATTCACGTGACGAGTTACTTGGGATGACCTTTAATTTTACAGTAAAGCGCACACTTGTGCACTCTGGCCACAGCTGCCACACAAAGTACAAATTGATGATAAAAATACACTGTACTCTTTTCCTCTAATTTAGGCTATTTTTAAAAATGTTTTGAAAGGTTATAGATTTGATTTTTGAAAAAAAAAAAAAATGCCACAAATAATCATATACAGTGCACTCCGGTTAGCATGACATCGATGGGACCATGGAAAAATTGTCGTACTAAGCGGATGTCATGCTAAGCGGATTTCAAAGGAAGTAACTTTGTTGTTGCATCGAACGGCAGATATAATGATTAGTGATACAAAATGCACGACGGATGCAGAAGAAAACGATTTTATTGGTAGTGTAAGGAAAAGATGTGAACAGTTGACTGCATAGAATGCAGCAAAAGTTGAATAAGGACAAACGCCTGACCAACATATGTAACCATTCATGCAGT
>JBCJKF010004796.1:0-11884 GCA_039654545.1 Plocamopherus ceylonicus
GGACGAATGTATAGATGGAGTGTGGGTGAGCATTATTTATAAGAGAAGTTTGTATGATAAATGAATACTTATGGATGTTGAGGAATTTTATAAATATAATGTGGATGCTGGTATCAAACTAAAGAATATGTAAAAATCAACCCAACTATTAAAAAAAAAAAGGAAACAAAAAGAAAAAACAAAAAAACCCTAAAAATTCAAAAACAAATCAATACTCATAACCCATTTCTATGGGCAAATGCGAAAATGATACCTTAATTGAATGAGGGGTCACTACAACATATACCCAATGCTAAAAATAAAATCATAATTCACCCAAACAGAGGGACCCCAGTCACACCATCCTTTTGTTTTTCTTTGAGTAGGCCACAGGCTACCAAGCATAATCTGAAACCTGTAGTGAGATCTAGGTCAGTGCAACCTAGGTCACATTGATCTAGATTTCTTAGTCTTACATGTATATAATAGTATAGGCCTACTGCTCGACCTACAGCCTCAGGCTTCGCACATAGGAACTTCAATACGTACTTTTGCCTGTGTTCTGACTAGCAACACTATTCTATCTGGATCTGTCGGCACGTACAAAGAGCTGTGCTATCACACTTATAATATTGTTTTGGCCAATCCTCAAATGCTGCGATCAGCGAGTTACATTGAAGTCGAACAACCTTATGACCTATTATTATATTACCTCGTATATATATCATAATTATAGTAACCTATTTCTCCATCATAGATATATATACATAAAAAATGAAAAATATGCGGATTCGCTCCTCTGTAGCCAGTCTCCTTTATTCACAAGAATGAAAGACTGCTCCGTTACAGTTACTGACTCATTTTTCCTGAGTTCTTCAGGCATGAGCTAAGTTCCGGTTGCCAGAATTTTACAGGCAGATTTCCAAATACTGGAATTCCGACATTTGCCAAAAAAAGTGACATCTCTGAGATTATATTCAATATTATCTCTTGTAATATATTTGTCATAAAAAAATTTTTTTGCTCACCATCAATGTCTTCACGAGACACCATATCTCCCAAAGCTGCAACAGCACTCCTTGCAGACTGCGAATCGCACAACCTGGAGGTAGATTGTGAGTCCAAGTCTTGGCTTGGAGCAAGGTCTTCTGTATTTGCATCTACAGAACTGTCTGCCCCTAGAGCATAGAAAGTCAAGGACAGTCTTTTGTCAAGTACAGAAAAGAATTTTCAGCAAAGTCCAACCAGGAAGATAGGTATATCAAAAATTCTCCTACTATAGCTGTAGCAGCAAATTATTCTTAAAGTTACGACAGAAACATGTAACCAGCGATTGCAATGCTAAACACCAAAGGGTGTGCAGAAAGCTCAGTGGTTACGGCAATTGGCATCAAAGTCAAAGAACAGGAGTTCAGATCCCGCTGTGCAGGCTTGATTGAAAATTCAAAGTTTGGGAATTTTTGTGCCTCGTCCTGAGATGGTAGTTTAATAAGAGCCTAGTCAAATCATAGAAGGACGATAAACTAGGAGAATCCATGTGCCTTTGCGCAGGTAAAAGAACTGCCAGTGACTAACATCAAAAGGAGCAGGTTATATTGGCCATCATTGTGACAAAATTCAATACCTACCAAAATAGTCCTTTTTGTTTCATAAGGTGCTGGCACAGTGGAGATCACACTTCTCTCGAAAACTGATTCCATAAAACTGCGAGGAAAAAAGGGCTACTGGGTGCCTAGGGGTAGAAACAGAGTGGAGATCGCACCCACCCTCCAAGCCTCTCTCAACTGGGTGAAAAATCACATGACGGGAAAATATCCCAGCTAGTGATAATTACAGTCTATATGGAAGCATCCTCTATTTTGTTTCTACAATTGAAGAAGACATCCGTGGATGTACCCTGGGTCAGTTTCGTCATAAAGAATGGGTCTTTTTTTGTTTACAACTACAACAAACTTAATTGTTTGGTCGGTGTCCATTGTGGATTTGCATGTAGCAATAAAATACGCTGCACTAAAATATAGTTTTTACTGCACGTAGAGATGAGTTGGAATTCGCGCACTTTGTTTGTGGGTGTGTTTGTGCCAACCGACATGTCAACTTAATGTTTTTATTGAATTAAAAATATTTCTATGACACTGATTATTATGGGTTTTTTCAGCATCCCTACAAGAAGGCTTTGTTAATTTCGGGTCGCCAATTACGAATCTGCTTTGAGATTTTCTCTTCGACCACTAGTTACTGACCTATGTCCAGCTCAAGCGCCATTTCCGTTCGCCGGTGAACACCTGTGTGTCAAGCCGGCGCCCTATTTCGACCCCATCTAAGGGCAGCGCTTAGATCAAGCACCACAAGTCAAGGGGAGAAAAAAGGCAGCATGATTCGAGGCCTCTACTTTGTTTCCTGTAACTCCTTTCCTATAGGATAAATTCTAACTCCCAAAAAGGGAAGCTTGAGCGAGATGGTGCCATCTCCACTGTGCCAGCACACATAAACCCATTCAACCTCTTGTACCTAAATCTTATTGATCAGTTCATTATTCTGCATAAAAAAAAGAGTCCTTTCAAGCTTTTGACTCATAGGGCCGGAGTTTATCCCGGTTTCTGTAGCATGAAGCAGGTAGTGACAGATTTCTCCTATTCCCATCTTCAAAATCTCAAAAGGGGGAGCCCACTTTTTTTTTTCTTTTTCGGTAGTTTTGGACGGAGTGAGATAATCCTATAAACACAATTCAGAATATTTTTCTTGTATGACATAATGATTTCAGGCCTTGCAAACTTACCACAACATGGCTCAGGATCTTTCTTTGCCTTCCTCTTCTTCTTTTTTGAAGAGGAGCTGCCATCATCAGCCATTGAAATGGTCCATATCATAGTTGCTGGGTATGACATATGTAGAAAGAAAAAAAAAATGCTTATATGGTAGAACCTCTTGTCAACGACCCTCTCAGCAAGCAATAAAAGAAAACAAATTGATGTTTGTTTTATGCATTTGTTCACTGACATATATGAAATGATAATAAAAAAATATAAAGAAATCCCTTTAACATCTAGAAATCAAACTGACAAAGCAAAAGGCATGTCCAGGTAGCCACTAAAAATAGGGCGATGAGCCATAGCAGCCGCTTGACCCGATAGGGATCACTCTGAATATTGTCTACGACCTCATTGATTAATAAAATGAAGCCTGAAGTCTAAATATAAGGAGCAAACCTAGCTGATAAATCACTGACGTTTTCTGTGACTGTGCTGGGCCTTTCAAAAATATCATCCATCACAAATCCCTTCCTTGCATGAGTTCTCTGGTAAAGTGATTTGTGTGTAGTGAGTGACCATATGATAAGCCTATCTTTTCCATTCCTCTTTGCTCTCATGTTCTCCTGATACCACCTAACAATCACAAATAAATAAGACATTGCAATTGGTCTCCTCTTTTGTGTTCACCGCCACGCACCTAAACAAAGTTATCCTAGATCTAGGCCTAGATCAGAGTTGTGGAAAAGTTGGCAGGGACATCAATAGCGTTAAACAGACCTAGGCTAGCGTCCTGATTTGTGCTCTAGATAGCCTAGCAAATCCCGAAGAGAAGCCTAGCCCAGACCTAATATTGGCACTATGCCAGGTTAGTATCGATCGATGGTATGCGTGAAAGACAGGTGGTTGGGAAGGCAGCACAGGGTTGTACCAGAGCCTGTTTCAAAGCACATGACCAAAGATATTTTGAGGGTCTTGTTATTTGGTTAAACACAATTAGGCCCAACCTGATTGGCAGCTGACAATTATTAATTATTGATGTTCATTCCCAAGATTTTCGAATTGAGATGTTTCCACCTATAAATAATGCAGTTGGAGGTTTTTGTCTCTCAAAAATAGATATCTAGAAAAATGCTCACTGACCTGGCAAAAGTAGATACATCCTCTCTAGATCTTATGGGAGACGTAGATAGTAGAAGAACATTTTTGAACAACACTTTATATAGTCAAACGCTCAAGAAAGACCACCCTCTCTCAAGGGTGGCCGTTGTTGAGAGGTTCTACTGTATACAACTATGCATCAGGACTGAAAAATCAATTCAACTTTTAAGATTTAAAAAATAAGCATGTTTACAGATCCTTCACACCAAACAAATTGTCTTTGGGCTTATAACAAGGCATTTCATATATTGACATCAATACAGCATACTTCATCAAGGAGGACCTGAAAACCATGAACTAATCAGAAAACTTTGTTAAAGAAAGAATCAACAAAACATAATGAACTAATACTCACAAGAATAAATGAGAGCTGGAAATATTGGTTCATTTCTTGTTTGTGCAGTTTCCACAAGCATTTTCAATGGACCTTTGGGGCACAGAACTGCTACCAGGTCTATAAAACATTTAAAATATTTTTCAAAGCAACTTAAAATAGAATTGGACACAAACAAAAACAAATATACTATGCAATGTAGGCAGATTAATTTGAAACCTTCTACCCAACCAATACAGTCATTACTGCTACTCCTTATATTGCATATGCACAAAGAGACCACATTCATTTATTGCTCTATTCAGATGAATATAAAATATTTTAAGCAAAAAACAAAAAAAATCAGTCAAACGCATAGAAACTTTACAGTAATCAACACTTGCAGTAAAAGGGGCTTTATACTTGAAAACTGAAAACATTCTGTTAAGTAATTATTAAGCAAGAAATATGCTTTCCATTAAAAAGACAGGGCGCAAAATAAATAGACAGAGATAAAGCAACAATAATAACACAAATCAATTACATTTTTGATCACCTGCATATGACCTTATCTTGTTTCTGTGCTGTCTCCAAACGTATATATAGATCTTTTCTATTTCATTTACAGCTGATAGCTCTTTAAAAAAAAGGGGAACAAAAACAATAAAAACAAAAACCCAACAAAAACTACAACTCAAAAATATCTAAATGATATAACATTGATCTAAAACTGAAACAAAAAGCAGTGTCTACATACCCCAAACCACCATAACACCCAGAACTGCCCAAGTAGTCCAGCTTGGCAGATACTTAATAAACATTAGGGCCACCAGGGCACTGATTACAATAAGGTAAGCCTGTTGAAGGAGTAACGGGCCTTTCCAGTGAATACAAAACAAGCCGCCGACCCCAAAATTCCACATGATTATAGCGACTGTGATGTAATCCATTGGAACATTGTATGCTCGTAGTATTTGTCTGAGGGAAAGAAGAAATTTCATTGACTTTATTGATAAAGAAATTTTGAAATAAAACACCTGAACTTACAGCATATTGTAAAATAAAAATATACATTATCACAGTATTATCTTGAACTGAATTGTACTGGGCATGTAATTTATATAAATGAGCACAATTATTATGAAAACTGACATTGCCCCAAATGCAGGGTATAAAACAGAAATTACAATGGAATTATTTTCTGAACACATATGTACTATAAAAATTATATAATAATCACTTCAAGAAACTTTCCCTATTTGATCAACTTCTTTTTAGCTTTTAGAGGATGATCATTTTCAACTCTCATTCAACCACCACTTTAACACAGAGTCATTTACATTGTACATCACTCTTTGTGTAATGAATTTGTCGATGAAAGAGAGGTGAAGTAAAGGGAGGCAAACATAAGAATGCTTCATGAAGCAAGCATATAATTGCACTCTCCCTTCACCCAAACACAGAGTCTGCTAACAAAAAAACATTTAAGTGCCACAAAAATTCATTTTGTCGCACTTATACATGAAAGCTACTTACTCTAGGTAAGTGTATGAGAAGAAAAACAAAAGCATGACTGATGAGAGAAGAAGCCACCCATGAATGATCTGAGGAAAAAAGAAAAACTGTCTTCAGCAAGCTTTTCAAAACGCAAACATTTTCAAGTGGTTCATATTAAGTACTGGTATGTATAAAATAATCTTGGTGAAGAGAAAAAAAAGGGAGAGAGAATGAAGAACGTAGTACACAGAAAAAAAAAAAGAAAAAAAAAAAAAAAGACATAACTTGTGACAACTGGTCTACTTGTAGGTACTTGAGCTGAAAACTTAGGTCCAGGCTTGAGTCTCGGAGATGGGAGCAATGTTGACTGTTGAGTTCCTTGAAAAAAGTTCTTCCCACACATTGCAAAGAGCATGGAGCATGATTAAGTGGGCATATGAGCTACATAGGAGCTCTAATTCATTATTCATATTCATTTTATTTAAACTAGACAATGACCATGAATCAGGCAAGCTGTCACAGAGAAATGACATCATGGACAATTTTTTCCTAACATAATATCCCAATAAAATCCTATTAAAAAACTGTAACAACCAGCTATTTCTATTTCTAGCTGGACTGATATTTGTGTGATGGACTAAAAAAAAAAGTGTAAAAATCATACCAGATTTTTGTTTTTAGTTATGGGCTAAAACGTGAAATTTTGACTCCTTACTTGAAAATTTAGTTCCTGGTACCAAATAATAATAACCATAATAATAATGTATTATATTCTATAGTGTCACTATCTTGTGATTATGAAAGGCTCTTGGCACTTTACAATTACATGTATACTACAACCATTGTCAAATCCTAAAATGACAAGGCAATCATTCAAAAAATATGAAACATGTTAATGTTCACAAATTATCACAAAAAAGCCCCCCTGAACAAATATTATTTCAAATTTCTTTAGAAAATTTCCAACGACTCATCTTTCCTCAAATTCTGAGGCAATCAATTGGTGCAAAATTAGCCAAGCATCATGTGCCAGCATTTAATCTCGCATGAGGAATTCTGTAAAGAAGATATAAAATTTACGATTTGTTCATTCAAAGTAAATAATTCTTTGTAAAACTCACCTTATAGCACTTATACTTGTACAACAGTAGTAAGACAATGGTCATGAAAACAATAACCCCAAGGAGTATCAAGGCATTCGCCATAGATTGCCACAGTTTGGTCCCTGTGTCTTTTGTCTTTTCATGGAATGGTGTGTAGAGCCTGAAGGTAAACAAACAAACAAAACAAAACCCCAAATAAAATCACAACAAAAAATGGGTGGCAGTCAATCGATCAGTGTAGGGGACAGACCATAAAACAGATGGGCATATCTAATGAGATGTGAAAAGAAAGTTCTACTAAACGGACCAAGTATTTTGGTGGTGGTCATATTTTTCGTTTTTTTTTTTTTATTAAGGAAAAAAGAACTGATTATGCTCTATGCTCTTTCCCATTCAAAAACATCACTCAAATCCTAAGGAGTATACAAATCAGCATCTGCTTTACACACAAGCCAATGTGTATTTATTGAGCCTATCTTATCCATGGTGCTGGAAAAAAAACTATCAGCTAGAACTGGTTGGATTTTGTATATAAAGACTTAAGAGATTGAAAATGGAAGAAAAAAAAAGTGATACATCATGCCATGAAGGTAGACTGCACAAATACTGAATCTATTGAGAAGTAATGATGGCTGTGCATGTTGCAAGAATGGATTCAAGGATTCATCTCTAGGCTTGATCATTTAGTAAAGCTATAATGCACAACACACCCAACTCATGTGATCTCCATGGTCTACAGCTCCCAAGACAATCAGATGTGGGTTAAGTAAGACATCATCATCGCCCTTGGCCCTCAGGAGAGCATAAGCTACAGACAGGGGATTTCCACTTCTTTCTGTCCTGGGACATTTTGGCTAGCTCAGACCAGGTGTTTCCAGTGCTTGCTCTGTCTTGCTCCACACATCTTCTCCAGGTCTCTCTAGGCCTTCCTCATTTTCGGGCTCTTTGAGGGTTCCATTGCAAAGCCTGTCTGGTGGTGTTGCTTGGTGGTTTACGCAACGTGTGTCCGATCCATCTCCATCTATAGACTTGCAGGATGTTCAAGTTAATTCTCCTCTTTATGGTTATGAATGGGGCCATCATTATCCTGGGACCATGTGGTCTGTGTCGTCATGACCAGAATAAAGCAACATCTCCCCTGTTCTAACTTTCCATTGTCCGGCTTGGCTCCAGTGGTTCTTGCTAATATCTAATACATCCAGGCGGTACTTCTGCATCTCGTTGACGACTTGAGCAGTCTTCCCAGCCTCATATAGGGTCGTCACGTTCCACGAACCAATCCGGAGACTCTTGCTCGAAGCTCGATGTATCCGCCCAGTGACGTCCTTTCGGCTTTGGCCACTGAGCATCATAGGATCCTGTGAGGGAACTCCAGCATCTCCCAAGACTTGAGTAATGGTATTTTGTCTTGTCTGCGTTTCTGTAACGCACTTTTTTTTTTACAGTATAGGGGTGTTAACCCTATGCCCAACCCCCTGACTAGGAGGACTAGGATTGATTTTGGAGATTCACTCCTAGACAGGTTACCTTCCCAGGTTAATGAGCCCTGTCCGCCCATGGTTTTAAATAAGAGTTTTCCTTTCTTAGGAAGATTACCTTCCCAGGCTTTCGAGATCTATCTTCCTGGGGAGGGGTTTTAAGGCGCCTTGATTCGCCTGTTAGCCATTTCTCCGAGCTTATTTGGGGTATTTTCTGAGGGCAAAGTTCCCAGTCAACAGTCCAACCCCTCCCTCTATGACTAACGCCAGATTGTCCATGACTGCTTTTTGGTTATTCACAGCTAACCTCTATATCTACAGGCTGTTCCCCTATCTGCAACCTGGGGACGTGCCTGGTGGGTGATGGTCGCCCCTCCCAAGTAAGTAAGACAGGCCTACATCAAAGCCTTGTGGGAGATGGTTGAAGAGAACCATGAACTGATTGAGCAATGTCATGTGGCTCAATTTTCGCTAGGCAAACATGTCTGTCACACATATTGTAGTATTATTGTCGTGTAACACACAAGTGATGTGCGCAGACAAAATAATGTTATTGGAAGGTGATCTTCTCTCTTTTCCCAGTTACTTTTCTTTCTATTTAGCACATATGATGTTGCTGGCCAACTGAGTTGGCTGACAGAGTTGACTATAAATCGACAACAGCAGTTATCTTTATCTGGATTGAATAAGAGAGAAAATGGGACTGATGAAAGCACCTGAAAACTTTAAGCGACTTCTGCTGGGTTGTATTGAAAAAAAAAATGTAGATTCAAGATGTTAAGATGGAAAAGTCAGTAACTGCTTATGTGAGTTGATTATCTTGTTGAATGTCCCAAATACTTGACGTATTTCAGGCTAAGACTTAGGAATTACGAAAAAAAAGCTGAATTTATAGGTGCTGATATTGTCTAAAGTTGGGCCAACATTTGGTGTCATGATTGTTTCTTAACGTGTGACAAATCGCAGTCCTCCCACTTTACATATTAACGTTAAAACCGCGGATAAACACTCACAGGTATGTTCCCTTGGATGTATAAAATGAAATTGAAGTGATGGTTGCAACCACAACAGCCATGCACAAGGTCACAGGGATGAACAGCATGATAACATGCTTTGCCCCGTACAACAGCTTTTCATCTCCATCATCTTCCTCCTCTTCTGGTCTTTGATTGCTGCTTCGTCTCCTCTGCCGACTTTGCCGTCTTCTTGACTCATTGCTGTCAATATTCTCTGCAGGTGTTTCTCCTGATACTGGCGCACGGGGACCGTCGGATACCTCAAGAATAAAGGACATAAACATGAGAACCATTAAAGTAAAAGAAAAATTCACTTTTATAGTGCTTATCCACAGTGCAGTCATGCTTTAAGCGCTTCACAATCACTCCCTCAGTCAGCAGCAAACACATACCACATAGGAAAACACATAAGCATATTGAGCGGTTTACAAGTTTTTGTCTCTGACTTACAAGGCGACCATACAGCTGGTACCCATTTTCACCTGCGTGGAGTGACAAAATTGGGGTGAACTTTACTGACCAAGGAAAAAAAAACCCAGAAATGGTCTGAGGAAGGGTTCGAACCCAGTACCTTTGAGCCCAATGCCTTAACCATTTGGCAACTACACCTCCTGAAAATAATCCTTAACAATATTGATAGTCGATAAAACATAAAATAAAGTCAATTTATCCTTGTGATAAACTAAAAACAACCCACACAATACAATACAATACAATACATAAAGTAGAATTTAAATTGCGACAAAATCTACATTAAATTTAAAAAACAATTTATTTATAAAAATCTGTGGTAATTACGAAGTACAGATACAATGTAGGCGAGTCTTAGTGTATTACTAAATTACATGATTGTAGAACATTGCAGCAAGCATACTTTCCACCCCTTCTTACCTACTCCTTTATCAATAGTACTTCCCACCTCCTCAATATTCTTCATTCTCTTTTTCCTCTTAATATCATTCATCATTATTATTATCATCACAGCTCACATCTATGGCAGACATCTGTGACCATCTCCTACTTTACTATCAGCCCTTCCACATGTGTGCCAAGGTTATGCAGCTCATTTTCTCATTTGCTGTACATTTATGGCCATTAGGTAGGCTAGCCTATGATGTCCCCAGTCACCCGTTGACTTTCCCTGGCAACATCACTACTTTGATGTCTAAATGGCAAATGGTATTATGGACAAATTGCAGTAGCATTTTACCTACATATTTTATTGATACTCAACTCTGAAAGACCTCTTCATTACTTTTCTTTTTGATCTTGGATATTTTTATCCTGCCTCTTAAAGAACAATATTCCTGATGCCTTAAGTCTTTTTTTTCATATACATATTCAACTGTCATTTGCATTTATTTTGTCAAAAACCGACATGACTTGTGCATTGACTACTTCAAACATTAAATTCCATTGATGGATTGAAAGTTTTTATGTTATGTATATATATAATCACCATGTCCCTTTGCTCAACCCCCTTCTCACTTTGGACCTACTGGTGTTCACTAGAGAGTAAGCATAGTCTGTCTGAGGCTGGCAAAAAACAACGATGCCACCATCACAGTGGTAGTCCCTCATACATTATAAGTGCAGAAATTCCATGTCATTATAAATTATAAGTGTCACGCATGCATGGGTATATTTGTATTATAACATGATATCAAAACCTGCTAGAATTACCTCTCTTGAGTCATTCTCAAGCCCTCCAGGTCCACTTACAACCTGGCCACTCATCAAACTTGTTCTCTCTGTGGGTGATCCTTCAACAGCTTCAGAAGATGAAGAGTTACCCGGTGAATTCATGAAGATTATACCTTTACATCAACTGAAGATGAGGAGTTATATAAAGAAAAAGTTCAGTTCTGATTCAAATACAAAAAACTCATTCTCTTAAAGTTTTCTATCTCTGTTTAAAATGATCATTATACTGTATATGTTTTGGATGAAGTAAAATGACATTGCTTTGTTAGCGGGGATTTCTGTGTTGCGTTTGAGGACATGTCAGAAGAGTCTCCACCTAGTTTCTAAAATTTGGATTGAGATACATTTGCTATAAAGCGATTTGTTGGAGATTTTTGTGGGATAGTGAATACCTAAGACCTAAGACACCCAAAACATCAAAAGAACCAAAGGAAGACCAACAACCACGCTGCCAATAACACTAAACAACGATCTAAAAGCTCTCAATAACCCTCAAATGCAACTAACATCGTTAACAGAACTAGAACAAATTAGAAATACAGCACAAGACAGAGAAGAATGGTTTGCCCTCAGCAGAGAGATAAGGAGAACGGCCGAAGCTGTGAAGTCCGATGACCAAGACAGCGAAAGGCAATAAGTCAAGTAAGTCATACTGTATATATGATCTATTAATAAGGATAAAAAGTCAAACTTAATCAAAGTCCTATTGGTGTATTTTGGTTCGGGAAGACCAATAATAATAGAAATATATATATATTTATAAGGCTGACCTGACCATCCATTGACAAATCAGAATCTAGGATGAAGCTATAAAGATTAATAGTAAATCTTAATTCTACCATCCACTGAGAGACAGGAATCTGCTTTAGATCTTGACATTATA
>JBCJKF010004907.1:0-11878 GCA_039654545.1 Plocamopherus ceylonicus
TTTAACTAGCCACACCATTTGGCAAGGGAGGAAATCAAAACAAATAAATGTTATGTTTTTACAAACCTGTGCAAGGCGGGGTGCCCAGCTAGTTGTCATATAAATTAAGAACTTCTACAAATTTTATTTCCTCCCTCCCAGAAATTCCCGACTCTCCAAGTGAATCGATGCCTTCAAGCCCCAGACGTTCCCACTCTCCTACTCGTAGATTCAAAGACTTCACTTCAACGCCAAAATCGCTTCCCAATACCAGCTCTAATGTCAAGCAGTCTCTAGAGTTCCTCAGGACGCCAAGCACTATCAAAGCAGACCCATTTGTCAACTTCACAGCTTTTGATGAAGAAGACAAACCAATTAACTTTGCAACCAGAAACCAGGAAATGGGAATTATGCCCACCTTTACTGGTTTTTCTTCCCAAGACCAGCCCATCAACTTCGCCACTTTCGGCCACCAGCAAAGCATGCAAAGGCCAGTCACCTTCACCACCTTCCAGAAGTCGGCCCTTCACACCAACAGCTCCCAGCCATCGTCGTCGTCGTCTGGTCTCAATGGCCATGGAATGCCACCAGCCTCCAACAGGTTTGCCAGTCCTCGCGCCAGGCCCCTCCCCACCCTCATGGAACAGGTGCAGGAAACCGACTCCATATCGGGCAAATCCGAAGTCCCCGTCGTGTATGCCGAGGAAGGAACTCCACCAAACTTCTCCGAAACCACGAGTCTCAGTGGGCTGACCTTGGAGGATGGGAAGGGTGTCGGTGACGGTCTGATTGAGTCGGACGATGCACTTGTTTCCTGTGGGAACTTTGCCATTCAGCCCCAGAGCCCTTACCAACAGCCACCATCAGCAACCTCCGTAGGTTTGTCCCAATCCGGTGAGAAACCGCTATTCAATCAGATGCCAGTAGTGCCTTCGTCAGTGCCCAGCAAAACCCAAACCCCGGTTGTCAAACCACCTATTGATGTAGACAAACCTTTCGAGCAAATAGACACATGTGTAGATACTGTGCAGTCTGAGGATGTGCCTCAAGAAAAAGAAAATATGGAAGTCCCCGAAGCCCTTGTTCAGAGTGAAATTTGTGTGGAGAGAGAAAAATGTGTGAGTAATGATGGCTTCAACTCATCCTCTTCAAATGCCAATGCCTTGGCCTACACCGGTGAGGAGCCTAATCTTCCAAAGCTGGAAGAAAAAGAGAAGGGCTCAGAGATGGTGCGAACTGTAAACTCTAATGGCCTTAGCAATCAATCCTCGCCTTCCAAAACAGAGGACAATGTTTCCCAGAAAGCTTCCTCCCCAGCAATGGATCTGTTGAAGCAGGAGGAGCGTGAGTCGTCCATGTCAGAAGTGTCGGAGGGAGAAGAAGATATTTTGGCTCAGTGCATCAGTTCGGCCATGCCAACTCCAACGTCATCAGCCAGGAAGATGAGAAGAAGCTCTTCCGACAACGCCCTCAAGAAGAAATCGGCGATTCCCACCAAAAACGGGGATGCCTCTCCTGCGCCCAGGGCTGCCCCTAAGTCATCTCTCCCCAAGTCGTCCAATCTGCCTAAAGCCTCCACCACCTCTGCTGCCCCATCGTCGTCATCGTCCTCATCCTCATCAGTGCCAAAACCATCAGCTAGTGCCAAAGATAATCAGAGCTTCCAGGCCTCTTCGCCGGCTTCCAAACCTCCTCGGCCACAGGGCAAAAAGTCTCCGGGAAGTCACAAGGACGAGCCAAGGTCGGGGTCTCCAAAGGAGAAGAACTCCACAAAACCCGCCCACTCACAATCACCTTCACCATTGTTGTATTCTTCATCAAATTCGCCCGACACTAGTAGGTCGAAGCTGGCATCCCAAAACAGCCATTCAAATCAGCAGGAATTTTCAAATAGCAGTGCCTCTGTCCGTTCTGGCTCCCGTTCAAAGCATAAACATGTCAAAGGACTGGCCACCAATCCAGCCAACAGATCTTCTAGCCCAACTGTCAAGTCTGAGCAGGATAAGTCATCTGCAAAATCGACCTCAAAGTCTCTGTTACATAAAAACAAAGACAGTCACTTGACTAATGACCCTCATAAGCCGAAAAACAATGTAAAGAGTAACACGACGTGTGGTGCTGTTGTAAGGGACGAGCAAGCAAGGAGTAGGGAGGAAAGTGAAATTCACGGAGCAGGTCCTGTGGACTTGGAGGATTTCAATGTCGACACTGTCAAATCTTATGCCACTGAGGGCACGCCCTTAAATTTTTCTGCTTCAACGTCTTTGAGTGACCTCAGCGTTTTGACCACGGGCCCCAAGGCCTCGTCCAAAGTGTCCACGCTGCCTGACCCCCCCAGCAAACAGCTGTCACAGGAAGACACCAAGAGTGACAACAGCTCCGTTTGCGAAGAAAGTGAAGAAATGCTCCTGTCTGAAATGATTCAGTCAGGCATGCCTAAAAACAAATCCAACCGAAAAATGACGGGCCCCAACAGCAATGAGAATGGCAGTTCGGGAAATGAAACCAACCGCCCCCCTAGCCGCGACTGCAACATGTCAGCATTCGTGCCCCGAACGTCAAATTTTGGTGTGGTGCCACCTTTCCATGATTTCCTGCCGATTGACACCATGAAAACCTACAATGTGGAAGGCACACCAAGAAATTTCTCAGCGGCCACTTCCTTGAGCGATCTCACCATCGACTCTTTGGAGTCTGGATCAGGGAAAGGGGCAGGGTCTCAGAGGAAATCATCCGCACAGCCGGGCTCCGTTGGGAACAAAGCTGACAGCACAAGACTACCACACTCTTCCAACAGCCGCCTGCCACCGACGAAAAGTGGCAACAGTCACATGATTGGACGAGTCAATCCGATGGTGGCCCCAAACTACCAGAGTTTACAGGGCCAGGCTGGTTATGAGGTGAGCTTCACCCCGCCCTCTAACGACACGCTGCATACGTATCAAGTTGAGGGGACTCCCCGTAGCTTCTCAAGGCAAGACTCCCTAAACTCTCTGGTTGTTGGAGAGGACACCTCACGCCCACAGCATACCTACGGTGCCGACAGCGACAGTTCTTCCTCCATTCCCAAAGAGCGGCATGTGGTTGGCCAATCAAGTGAAGACAGCAGCGTTGCTGGGGACAAGGGAGGCGACCGCCCCATCAAATTTGCCATTGAAGATACTCCTGTGACGTTCTCGAGAAATTCCTCTCTGAGCTCGTTGACAAGTATTGACAATAAGATTGACCCTGCCGAGAATCCAATAGAAAGCCACCGAGATGGTAAGGAAAGTGGCCAAGGGGAGATAAAGGATAGTAAAGTGGAACTCAAGCGGTCCGACTCGACTGAGTCACTTAGTGATGATGGAGGAGACTGTGATCCAACTCCATCGGAACAGCTTTTACTGGAGCAGTGCATCTACGCTGCCTTGCCAAAGTCACGGCTTCCCAGAGGAGAAGAAAGCGCTCGCAGGCACTCTAGGGCCAAGCACTTTATACAGTGCAACTCCCCCACCACCCGCAAGTCGGCCAGCAGGGGGTCCCATTCTGCCCGGAAGGCCCCCAACCTCACCAAGAGCGTCTCCCTTGAAATTCCAGTGGAATCCGGAACTCTGAACACTGTTGAGCGAACCACGGCCTCTGGGTCGCAGATGTCCTTGACTAACGACAGGGGGAACAACGCTAGTTTGATGACTCGAAGCTGCTCGGACACCACCGAGCTGGACTTTGACTCCCCTGTCCAGGCGCGCCAGTCACGGTACACTGCCTGGAAACGGAAGAGGCATCACTCGCAGGAAGAAATTGCCTCCTTTGAAGCTCCAGGTGCCCCATGCCCGCCAGGAGGCGCTCGTGTACGGTCCCACTCCCAGGAGTACGGATGCGATTTTAAAACCCAAAAAGACATTAGCAATAAACTGGCTCAGGCCAGTCAGAGAGACAGCTTCTCTTTATCCTCATCCAACCACAGAACTGTAAGTGAAAGTTCAGGCCCACAGCGAGAAGAGGAAGGTGGCTCAAGGCATATGGGTACGGCGTCCGCTCGAAAAAATCTAGGTTTTGGTTACTCAAGTAAAACTGAAAAATCAGACTCGGAGAAGACCATCAGTGATTTTGCCGCCAAAGTTCGTGAAATTTCCAACGACAGCATGGCGGGACTTGTGGCTTTAAAGGACGATGACATCCTGGACCAGGCGGTGTTTGGCCAAGCCAGGGAAACGGAGAAAAATTCAGCAGCTAGTTGTCAAATAGGTGCTGTTGAAGAAAATCTTTCAGGTCCCCACCAGCCTTTTGATGAAAGCGACTACGCCGATGCCACTTTGATCAATGAAGAAGATGAGAGCGGGAACACTGAAGCATACGATGATGTAAACCAACTTAGAGGCCTAGAGGACTTTGAACCAGGCATCTTTCAATTTGAGGATGTCGATGGAGAGGAGGGTGAGGAAGGGGATGAAAATGGAATATCACCCGAGGAAGAAGAACGTCTTCTGATGGAAAACATCCACTTGGTAGTCACTGAAATTCAGACAACAAAGATGAGTGGTAGCACAATAGACGAGGACATGTTCATTCAGAATGAAACAATCTCTTTGGTTTCCAATGATTACAACTCGGACACCAATTCAGAGATATCCCTAACGTGGTCGGACAAGAATAGTGACCTGCTTTCCACCACAACTGCTGAGTCTGACAAGAAGCCGTCTTTTGGCGGCTCAAAGATTGTCAAGCCGGGGGAGAGCCAGCGTGGGAAACTGTTGGAAGCCCCGGAGGTCAACAGCAAGGCCATCAGGGGACGGAGGAAGCCTCTCTACCCCGGAAAACAGGCCATGCAGCTGAACAAGAACAACAAGTCCACTGCTGCTCCCAAGGGGAATAACCCTGTCCCAGTGGTCAAGACACCACCCAATGCCGTCAACCCCAAATCTGCTGGCACCGGTGTGACCAAGAAGAACATTTCACCCCGAACTGGGGTCAAAGTTGCTCAGGTGTCGCCTAGAACACGGCAGGATGACAGCCCGTCTGGCAGGGGCCGTGGCCAGGTGTCCAAACAGAATGGCCCTGCTGCCAACAATGTCAATAAAAACCTTGGCAACAGTGGCAGAGGAAGAGGGGTAGCATCAAGGTCGCCAAGCGTTGGCAATAGGAACAGTGGACCCACCTCCACCAACAATGGGGCAGGCACCAAAGGTGTTAACAAGCAAGGAAACGGGGTGGGGCCTAACAAACCGGCAAACGCAGGTCAGGCTTCAAATTCGTCCCCTCCCACTAACAACAACAACAACAACAACAAAAGCAAGCTTCAAACGCCTGGGCAGAAAACAAAACCAGCCAGAGCCAACAACAGAGACGCCCAGAGCCAGGCCTCAAAGCCCCAAAACAGCGGAGTCAAGCCAAACAAAGGTCACCACCCCGAGTCACATGTGGAGAACAAGGAAAACAAAGGACAGTCGTCATCGGGGTCGGCCTCCTCAGCCAACCAGCATCTGGCTGGCCCCGGGTGTCCTGATGGGGACCAGGCCAAACCAGGTGGCGAGGCCTGGAGCAAAGCCCTCGACTCTTTCAACTTCATTGTAGACTCCTCACAGGACTGCATGGCCTACAAAAATATCCAAAAGCAGAGGCACTCCCAGGATGCACCCGAGTCCATCAAACGCACCTTGAAGGCGCCAAACAAAGTGGATGGGGGGACCGCGCCAAAGTCTCAGGGCATGGCTGTCACCACGCCTCCTAAACGGGGATTTTACCAGGATCCTAAAAATTCCAAAACGGCGCCCGAGAATATGAAGCAGTCCAGTGTTAACAAATCCAACGACAGTTTGAAGAGCCAACAGAACAGGCCAATGACTCCAGTCAGCGGGGGGTCCCGAAGGTCCTCCAACTCATCGGCTTCAGGAATCCCCATGAGGAAGAGCGACAGTTCCCCCTCACCGCTGTCATCGGATTCGGGGAGCAAGAGAACGCCCCCGGGCGCTGGAGGGAAGAAACAGGTTTCAAGTAAAATAGCCACCCTTTGGAAACGGGATGGCAGCGCTGAAAGATCTCCATCTAGAGACAGTCTCTCATCGCCCTCCGGCTCCAGGCTCCCCGTCTCCATGTCCAAAAACACCCTGGGTCAAAGCCCTGGTCACAACAAGCCGTCCAGCCTGCCGCCCTCCGGCTTCAAAACTAAAGCCGCAACTCTTCCTGCCGGGTCCAGCCTTACGTCAGCCAAGTCCAAGTCCGTTGGTGAAGGAATCAGCAAGAGCTCCACATATGAGAAGATATCGACAGTGCTGGGACCCAAAGGCCCGACCAGAATTGCCAATAAGACGGCCCCTTTGAAAAGCACCAAAGCTCTAGGCAGGTCATCTAAACAGTCAGCAGCCAAGAACAAATCTCCTGAAAGCGAGATAAGGAAAGGTGAAGTTTTTGAAGTGTACGATGACAGCAATGGTCCGTTTGACACTGATGATGACAATTATGACGCTGATAGCATGGAAAAATTTGGGGATGTTTCCTATGGTACAAATGACAGTCTGGAAAGCAACTCCCATGAAACGATAGGATCTAATAGGCACCGTTTTAACTCTACCTCAGAGTCGATGGATTCCTTGGATGAAAGCAACGTCGGCCAAATAGACTCTGGCACCTATCGTAGAAAGAAGCGAGATCCCAGCTTGTCAGAGTTAGTCCTTCCCAACGCAGATGAGACTTGTCGATCCATCTGTTCTTTCAACGACTCTGTTGGCTCTTCCTCTGTCAACACGTTGGAGTCCACCCTGATGAAAATAGCTGGCATCGATGACAGTATCGCCAGCGAAGTCAGTGTCACTCGCATCGTCAACGGAGATGCTTCTGACATGAACGTGTCGGCTGTGTCAAAGGCCAGCAAAAAATCCAAATCCAACGAGGAGAAAGGTAAAACCAAGTCCAAAGTGGCTCAGGGACTCAAAAGACTTTTCAGCTCAAACAAAAACAAAGACAAGGAGAAGGACAAAGAGTCTGGCAAGTCCAAGCACTCCAAGTCAAATGGAAAAGACAAAGAAAAGAAAGGCAGAGACCAAGAGGAAGAAGCCTTCTTAGAAAAACTACCCTATGTGCCATTAAACACCTCCTTCACCAAGGAGGACAAACCAATTTGCAGCCAAGGCACCGGCACACACATCCATGGAACGACGGCCCCGGGCAAAAACCCTCCTGGCGGACTAAGACTGGAACACAAAGCCAGTCCCTCAGCCATTGTGGCACCCTTCAACTACAGTCCTCCCGTCACTAGTCCTAACTCCAATCATCCCAACTCCAACGTTCTTGTGATAGATCTTGATTCAACATCCTCTTTTACCAGCTCCACGGCATCCACGGTAATAGCCAACGACGAAACCACCGACACGGATTCATCTCAGTCTACGTCTTCTCCCTCGTCAGGTGACGGCTCCGACTTTTCCAGCTACAGCCAGGAGAGCCACGGGGGGACCACCGACAAGCCGCTGACCAAAACAGAAATGTTGCTGGCTCGGCGTAAAAGGTCGATCATGTCCAACAGGCCGGTGGAGAGTGGGGACAAGAGGGACAATGACCCCCACCTGGTCAATGGGGTGGCCGAGGCTGGCACTGCCCCTGCTGGCTGTATGGTTACAACCGTTTGAACCTCTCATTGGTTGGACTCCTCTTTTTAAACGGCTTCCTCTAACTGACATGCTACGTAATAATTACTCATGTTGTCAAAGGCACTGCCCTGTTATGTAATTTAATATTGCAAGGCATTGGAACAAGATGATTTCATTTGTTTTAAGGACAGAAATATTTTAAAAGTATATCAGGTTTTCAATAGTATGTGTACAATATATAGATAGATATACATGTATATGTATTCGTTATACTTGATATATGTGTATGATACTATATGTGTATTCGTCATACTTGATAAGACTAATACTTATTGGTAAAAATCCAGGAAAAAAAAAAGAGGGCTCACAATGAAATTATACCATAAATTGGAATCAAATGTCAGAATTTTAGTTCTTTTTTACAGAAACAAGTTTAGCAACAAAGTATTTTGACAATCAGCCAAACTTGAAAATTGATGTGCACTCATTCATTCATAAATAAAACATTGGAAATAGTTGACTTTGACCAAAGTGCCGCAGCCTTCCATGAAGCTTGCAACATCTGTAACTGTAACTGTAATGGTCATTATGGTAGGCCTCCTTGCTGTACTTGTCATGCAGCAGCGGGGGACTCTGAAGCAGACATCTGTGTACTCCATCAATGGGAAACACAGGCATTAGTCTAGCATTATTCTAATCAGGACTTTGGGACTTGGATTCGACTCAAAGATATCTCATGGATCTCAATGACCTTGGATATGACTTTGATTTACATAGTCATAGTTTTCAGTGTCAGATGGTAATTAAAATGCGACTCTTGCTCTCCAAAGGCCCAATTAAAATTGTCTTTGTGTTGTAAAGATGTCTCTTAAGAAAGAACTAAATGCAAATAAATTGAAGTAGACCTTTTCGGGATTTTCTAAATTTTGTCTTTGTGTTGGAAATTGAGCCCTGCATCGATTGTCAATAAATTCATAGAAAATTCTAGACACAGTTGAGGTGATATGACTAATATATATGAGTCATGGCACTGACAAATGAAGGCCCAAGGCCGTATTGTATCAGTGTTGCAGATGATCAACATTTTAGTGCATTTTGTGTTCAGCCGTGGGATATGACGATAATGTGAGGAATTTTTAGCACTTAGTTATCTACGCATCCCCCACACCTACCTCCCCAACAGAAAAAAAATTATGAATATTTTTCAACATCTTTGCTAATTTGGATAATATCATCAACCAAACATGTCTTCTTCTTTATAAAAGCTGAGCATCTTTGGTAGCATTGCTTGCTTTGTACAACAGCATTTGGAAATATTGGAAAGATGTGAAATAAATTCAACAATCTTATGGATTGTATATTGCACCACCTTGCCTCAGTAAGTGCCAAATTGTTGGCTTGTCACTTTGAATGCAGGAAATAAGGATTGCTCTTTTTTCTTTTCATCAAATGCAACGAAGGAAACAAACCGCTTTCCTAAAGTTGTGTCTGGACGAGTACAGTACTTTCAGACTCCCTTCATCCATTTTCTTCTCCACCTCTCAATTTATCTTTTCCCTTATTTTGGTTGATCAATTCTTGCAATGACTGGTGTGCTCCGTAAAGCAATTTCACAGAACAAACATGGCTACTTATATCCTCTATGTTTCGACTGCTACTCCATGAAATTGATTTTCGTCTGTATGATTGCAGCAGAGGAAATAATTTGTAAGCCGCTTGTTTCTGTGTTTCTGCATTATTCTTGGGCCCCAGTTTTTATTTATGGTCATTAAGTAACAAATAAAAATTGGTGTCACAAAGCCTGAGTAACTGCAGTCTAATTCATCTCAATTTTATCCCATAATACTTTTAATGGAACATGTATCAGTTTCCACTTCTTCTGACTGTAAATTGGAGCAGCCATGTCTCGAGACAATTGTCACATTACGACCAAAACCTTGAAATGCATTGTTCAAAGTTTTTGATCTCTCTTATTATTTTGTACTTTTTGAAACATAAAACCCAGCCTCTCTGTAGACCTTTAAATCCTGACACGAACACGAGCAGATATGATTTCTCCATTTCTTGAGTTCTCTTGAGTAAAACAAAGACAAGCAAAATCTAGCATGACACCTTGATTAATGTTTTATTTCATGTATGTTATTCATAATGATGTTTCATATAGTATTTATAGTAGGTATATTTATTGACTTACAAAAATATTTGGAACATTTTTATACATATTGTTGTATAACATTTTTATTTTGTTGTACGGTACGTTTGAAATCAGACATTCTCTTTTCTTGTTTAATGTATATATTAAAAAGTAATATAACTAATTAAATGGTGAACACTTTTTCACTGAGGATTGTTTTTCTTCTTGATGTTTAAATTTAGTTGAGGTTTTCTCATTCTATAGTAAACAGGTTTATGATAAAATCAAACAAAATGGGTTGGACTTGAAATGTTATATTTCGTGACAATGTGTAAGGAACTATCAGATAGGGTTTCTTGGTAAAGTTTGTTTTTTTATATGTTGTGTCGTTAATGTACAAAGACGATCTGGACTTGCAATCCTGAAAACATTTTTTGATAAATTTTTATTTGGTATAAATCAGCCATAGTTCATTGTTTTCATTCCTGGATCCCAGTCCCAGTTTGTTTGTCACTCATGAAAATAGTCTACTATTAACCAATCCCTGTCCATCATTTTGTTTGCATCTACGAAATGCTTGAGTTATGAATATATTTATGTATTATATGCGTATACAATCCTGTCATTTAGTGCAGGAATAAAACCTGTATCCCTGTACCGTACCATGGTTTTTGTAAATATACACATGCCGAATCGAAATTGAAGTGCATGATGAAATGTGTAGCGGTACATGAAAGATAAAAACACAGTTCATGGCTAGACTCAAAACACTGCCAGCATTCTGCGTTTGCCTCTAGGCAGCTTTGTTTGTCATGTGCTGTACACCAGGTGGTCCTGTCTCTTTGTCGGCCTGTTTTAAGTCACTGGTTCTTAGCTTAATTCAGTTTTGTGTTTTCACTTTACATTATGATTTACTATATCTGTGTTTTATGACAATTTTTTTTTTTTTTTTTGTGTGTTTTTTTGGGCTAAGTCTAAATGAACATTTTTTGTCCTTGTTTCGAAGTTTTTATTTTTGTGATCAAGGAGAGTGTTATAAAAGGTCATGATTTGCAATAATTGTTTGTTTTCACATATTCCTTCAAAAAATTATGTTTATTTATGAAATTTGTTTCAGTCATGCCATGCAAGAGGAGCATACACAAAATATCTAAATAAAACAACTACTGAACAGCTTTGGTCTGTTACTGTTCATTAAATTGTCCTTATGGCATATAAATTCATGTATCCATTTGTGACAGCGCTAAAAACATGAAAACCGATTTACTTCAACCTCAAAACGCTTTGCCACGTGCAAATGGCCATCTTCAGCTTTTTTAATGTCTTTTTTAAACTCAGATTATACACATGTATATATGTGTGTGTGTGTGTGTCAGGTAATTGGTTTAAATTGGTTGTGGAAAGAGAATAAGATTGATTTTGATTTTGTTTTGCTGAAAATGGACGTCATCCTTAGATTGCTTTGCTTCTTGTGGTTTGAAATGCTTTGAAAGAAAATATCTCATTCGCATTCGGTGTACATTGGCTGTTTCGCTTTCTTATTTAAGTGGCATTGACATTAACTGCAAGTTACAAGGTTTCAATGTAATGTATTTTCTCCCTTTCTGCCATTGGTTTAAATATGCATTTTGAAAATATTTTTTTTTGGTGCATTTAAAATTAAAATAAGCAGAGGTCCAGTGCTTTCAATCTATGCGTGTATACAAATTGCTATTTTGCTACTTTTGTACATTTTGTTTCATGTGGACAATTGTTTTTATTTCTTTTTCTCTCCTTTTTTATTGGCCTATTTCTGAAGCATATTTTCCGTTGTAAAGCAAAAGTTGATGTGGAAAGGATTGTGAAGTGTGCAACAAAAATGTTTAATAGCAGAAATAAAAGTAAATTTTTCCTTGCTGTATTTATTTGCTCTGTATGAAGATCTTCATCTCGCGGTTGTGTTCATGATACCAGCATTATAACATTATTATTACTTTTTAACATTTATTTTAAACCAAAAATGCCGCTTTCATTTGATTCATGTGTATAAATACATGTGTACTTACTTAAATTGGCCCCTTTTGTTGTTTCTTTTTTCTTCTTTTTTTCTGGGAGTTTGGCACTCGCAGCCAGGGGGTGGGGAAAGGATTACAGCTTCAACTGTCCTGTAATTCAAATGTAATTGGTGTAATACAAATGTAATTTTTGACAAATACCCCCC
>JBCJKF010005018.1:0-10697 GCA_039654545.1 Plocamopherus ceylonicus
GATCTAGACTTGTCTAGAGTCGAGACTAGTCTAGAGTCTAGACTAGATAGGCCTACCACTAGTACCAGGGCAAAATGGTAAATTTTATGTTCCGTATAATTTCCCACTCTACAGGGTTTTCACAGGGTCGGGAATTTGGGAAAAGTCAGGAAAATGTCTGGAAATTTAGATCTAGATCTATATAGTTGGGGAAAAAGGGGTCGGGAAAAATAAATGGTCTTGATTTTCTAGAAGAGGTCGGGAATTTAATTTTGGACAATGGAAAGACAGATACAACAATAAATTCGCCCAAGAATATCAATATTATTCATGCGTCCCGATGCAACCGTGAAAAAGACCTGATAGAGATAGTTGGTCACAGATCGATATCGCGAATCTACTGTTACAGCCGTAATAGGCTAATAAGAATGCAAAATGATAATGCCGAGCCACAACAGCACATTGTATTTCCTTCACACACAAATGATGAGAGTAACAGGGTTCCCACTGGGTCTTGAAGTCTTGAAAGAGTCGGTCCGGAGGCCTAAATTTTTGAATGTACGGCTGACCGTGAATCCTTGAAACAAGGATAGGTCTCTACAATTGGCCCCCATGTTCTGTGAATTGCTGGACGAGAGAGAGTGAGAGAGAGGAGGGAGAGAGAGAGAGCATAATTATCCACGGTTTTGGCTTGCCAGGACTTTTCCTCCTTTTCCTCATTTCCCGGAACGTAAAAAAATTGAATTGAATTTTCTATTTCTTTTCTTTTCTTCCATGATTTTTTAAAAGAGTTAAGTCTGACTTGTTGAATAGTTATACCCCTTTCTTTAGGGTCACAGGCTAGGTGGGATTGAGTTAAACACAAGGGACACTATCTGTTTTGATTTATTCTGGTGTCCACATCCGCTGTTTTAGCTAAAGTCTAGATTCAAATTTCAGAATATCAGTTTGCGGACAAATGCGGGAGAAAGTGTCAACATCATTACATTGTATTTGATTTCAGCGGAATATATAAATAAGCCACTATAATTATAATGATGTATTGTTGAAAACTGCTATGTTATAGAGGCCTACTACAAAGTGTGCATTCATTTATATTATCCTTGATAAATGGGCTTTTTTGGGAATCATACTTGGCACGCGGCATCCTAATTTTCCCAGTGAATAGGGGTCTTGAAAAAATTTTGGGGGTCTTGAAAAAAAATTTCAAGGATTTGGTGGGAACTCTGACTCTAATACGGCTATTTTTTCGATGTTTTTCCTTGGTTTCTTAGGGTGCTGAACTCGATTAAGGCACCGAAAACTGTCGCAAATTAGTTTTCATGCAAAAATTGCTAATTTTCCACCAATGACGCCATAAGATCTAATATATTATGTGAGTGAACGTCAATGTTTTGTGGTGCTTTTCCGCTGTTTTTTTATGGCCGTGATGATGATAACACTGAAATCGCTAAAAAATCAATGACATCAGGCGTTCCTGCTATAAGCGCCGAGCAGCATGGAGCATGCATCGAGCAGCCAAATTGGTCTCTTAGGCCAGCAGCTGAATTAGTCTCTTAATTTTTTGGCTAGATCTAGAACTACTGTCACTCACAACTTGATTTCAAACTAACTTAACTAGACTCACAACTTGATTGCAAGTTACACGCAGATTCTCGCATGAAAGGCGACATCACGTGTATATTTTCACAAGTCTCACTCACCTTTCTTAAGGAATAATCCCAAATCCAAAAAGAAATTGATAAAACATAACACAAAGTAAAAAACGTTTTTTAACAGAAACCACTGGACCTCGCGAGCGGAAACAAGGTTTTAATATGGCGGAAATATCCGAGTCACGGGGTCAAATGGGCAACATTACACATTGTAAAGGATTGGTGTAAATTGCTTTCGCTATACAATTATTGAAATATACATTAAATTTAGACATCTCTGGATTTTAATAATTTTCTAAGTCATACGTAAATTAGTAAATCCATTGATTTCCATACTATTGGGAGGGAGTGCGCTGATCTACCACTTGCTCGACTTTAGGGAAATGCCAGATGTCCGAATTGGGGCTGTTGGCAATGGTTGAAAAGTCATAGAATACACACACAAATAACACATTTTCACGCAGCTCAACGCAGTTCGACATTTGCTTGATGCTTGCACGATGCCTCTCGATGCTTATTAGCCTACAAAAGGCTAGATTCTAGAGTTTAGGCGTAGGCTAGATCTAGATACCAGCGCAAAATGGTAAATGTTCAGTTAACTCCCAACTCCAATACACCTATTTTTGGATGTTTTCCAGTGCTTCTTTAGGGCGCTGAACATAAATATGGCTCTGAAAACCGTAGCAAATTACTAGTTTTCATGCAACTGTTGTCCCCTTTAATGCTAGTGCTTTTTGGCATTGACCCAGATCTGAGACTTTTCATTCTGTCCTTTTTTCCCCTTCAGATCAATTTTCCCCTGAAATCCACAATAAAACATGTCAGTTTTCATTAAATTTTGTTAAAATTACAAAACTTTCCTTGTGTTGATGAAAAAATGATAATTATGTACCACACCTGGTCTGCTGTTGGTCACTTTCGTTTGTAAATGTCAGGAGGTGCCTTTGAAGTCACGTAATTTCGTGTGTTGATGTCATAAAAATTGCTGCTGGTTTTAAAATGCAGAGTTTATAACTCAAGTTTCACATGAAAGTTTCTTTTTTAGTTTGCAAAATCATATTGAAAATGAGAAACCACGGTGAGGTATTTTTCGAAAGGCAAAATGCTCACTCCAGATCTTGTCCAACCATACACCAAGATAAAGATAGAGATACAATTCTTTTAAGGCTTTCCTTTGAAATCTTGTCTTTACCTGCTTTACTTTATGTCTAAATTGAGAGAAAAAAGAAGAAGTGACAAATCATTTGGATAGCATTTGGGACTTAGACTTATGTTATTGAGATTTAAAAAAAAAGTAGATTTAAATTTTTGGTCATTTTCATCAATTTCAGAACTCCCAAGTTCGCAGTTTTTTCAGACCAGCTGCTGCCTCGAGTGACAAGCTCTTCGTGGTAAGAAACAAAGAGGGTTGATAGGATGTGTAGGTGATGAGCATGAATCAAACTCCAGATCTAGATGTAGATCCAGATCTATTTTTCAAATAGAATTTTCACATGATATACTAAAAAAAAAAATAAAAATATTGCATTTATATATCGTCAAGCGGTTACCTTTTTGGCCTAAGTCATTTTTGCTAGTTTTGAGATGATATAATCACTAAAAACTGTGTCAGTTGCAAGAAAGCACAGACTTAGGTCAAAATGCTATTTTGGGATTTGTACCAAAACGTGTTGGCGGATTTTATCAAATTCAATAAATTATAATAGCTGGTGGTATAACGATTCAAACGGTGTGTCAGTTGCATTTTAACCTAAGTCTGACTTAGGCCAAAAAGGTAGCCACTTGACGATATACTGGCCGGCAAAAGAAACGCAACACTGCAAGTTCAATGGTCATTTGTTACGTAATTCATGAATAATATATATCAAGTCATATCAAATTGAAGCTTATATTAATTTTAGGCACTTTTCAGCCATTGTAATCAGAGAACGAAACGAATTCTTATTTTACTTCTTTTAGTGAATAAGTTCTAGTAATCCCGATACAGTGCGTCTCTGGTAATACTGATAGGGATGGGCCTACCAATATAGATGGCCTTCCTCGCTCCCAGTAGCATATAGACCAATAGATCTAGGCAAGGAAAGCATGGGTTTAATGTGTAGCATCCAGAAGAAACCCATCACTTTGCTTCTGGTTTAATTGTCGAGCACATTAGGGCGTGAAATTACCTGTGTATAGAATCTATCAACAGGTAACATTCTACATCTGCACTACCGCTTCTACTTTTTGTTTAATTCATATAATCTACAACTTAACAATGGCTTGAACTTCAAAAGATGCCAGGAAGCAACTGTGTTAATGTGTAAATATATCATTAGTGGAGCCCCTGTAATTTTTGTTTCTTAACAATTTCATGGCTTTTAATATGCTTGGTTGTAATGGTAATCTGTGTAGTTTTATCCAAGTATACTGTATTAGGTTAGCTGAAGGGGAAACATTTTGTCTAATACTAAAATAATAATGTTTCACATGAATTTATATACAACGAATCAATTGCCTTTTTGGACTAAATGACGCCATCCAAAACACATGACTGAAATAAATCCAAATTCAATTAAAATTTCTTAATTTATAAAACAGGACATTAGTTTCTGCCCAAACCTGCTTATAATAGTAAACTTCACATACATAGATACTATATATGTAGACCATATTAAAATGTCTAGTCTAGCATTTTTCAGTTGACAGACCGAAAAACGTCCTTAGTCAGTGAGTTAATAAATTATCTTTTGTAAACACACTTTGTTCCATCATGATTTTTTAAGTTTCCTTTGGTTGTATTTCTATGGAGATGCTTAAGTCTGATAACAATCTTGTAATTATTCACTTTTTTTTTTGTGTGGTTTATTCCAGCATAGAGACTCACCAGAAAACAATGCAGATACACCATTTGATTTTACTGCCGAAAACAAAAAGGCAAGAAGCTGTGCTTTCCATATACTGTAAAATATTTTTTGTTTTGTGTGCTCAATACATTTTTTGTTGTTCTTATTTTTCTTTGAAGAGCATTATATTTGCAGTATTCTAGACTTTAAGGAAGATACTAAAAACTTCAGCAATGTAATTCACTGTAGATTATATATATATTCCAGGTTTTTGTTTGCTAGAAATGAAAATCTCGATCCCAATGTAAGTGTAGCAAATAAAATGAACTCAAAATATGTTTCTCATTTCATGTGTACGTGGTCTGGGCTTCCATACAAGGCACAGTGCCACCGAAAGAATCACCCTCTATAATTGTTGTCATGGAAAGTAAAATTTTATGGTTTGAGATTATTTTCCATTGCAACAATGTTACAAAGATAGAGGCTGATTCTTTCAGTGGGGTTGCCTTGTATTTTTGGAAGCCTAGGTATTTTATATATCTTGAATACGAAAAATGAATATTATCATTTAATGAATAAATTAGATGTGTTTGAATTATATAGTATGGATAAGTTTAGAAGGTCCAATGGGAATTAGTGTATGCTACCCATTGTATAGAGTAATTTAAAACAATTTATTTTGAACATATTTAACACAGAGATGTGATGTGATCATTTCCAACTACCCTACGGGCCATGAAGCTGCAGCATGCATACCTTTGTTGGATTTAGCACAAAGACAGCATGGTAAGAGACATCTTGTGTGATATTATAATATAATTGCTCAGCAGTTTATAATTTTTCTAAATATATTATGCAGCATTATATTTTTGGGTCAATATAAAGATTTTAAAAACATTTTTACTAAAAGTATCATTATAATTTTAAGATAATGATTTTGAAACAGTCACTTCCTCTTTTTTTTCAACATTACATAAATGCTGACATTTAAAGATGTCTTTTGGCTAGCCACATGCCATGTCATATATATAGGATAAGGGTTGACAGTTTGATCAATAATCTTTAAATGTCTGCGGTGTATAAAAGACAATGTTGTAACATAAAATTGCAATATGTTAATCATCCTAAATGTACCTGATTGTATAGAGCTACATGTCATTAATGTCTATGGCAATTTTAAATCTATCTAGAGAACTTGTTTGAATTTAAAGATTTTTAAAAGTTTTAACTGTTTTGAATATAAATTAGCTCTGCATGGAATGGCCCATGGTAAAAGTTTTTCACTTTGAGTAAAATTAAATGGAGAAAAATTCAAATATTTTATGACACAATTAATTCAGCTGGTATAATTTTGCAGCTGTTTTGATGCGTACTTTTAGATACTTTTAAGAAATGCTGCTTTATCTACATATATATATATATATGTTTGAGTAACTCGGTATCTTTGGCACGAGGTACTGAGCAAACCGCATGCTCCACAGGCTCCAAATTTTGCATGAAGCTTACTTTTTTGATTAGTCAGAACATGGGCATTATCGAAAAGATCATTTAGCTCCTACGACAGGAGCTCATTCATGATTTCATTTTTACCGTGCATAAATATGTGATGCTCAAGAAACGTGATTGAGAATAGCCAAGTGCTCTTTAAATGAAAAGACTAGATTGTAATTATCTAGATTTGTAGCCATTTCCTCCTCTTGGTTTTGATGCATCGATGCCTACATCTATTTCTTATTTAGATCTAGATTGAGATATTATTACTAGAAATCTAGATCTAGCGTCCACATCTTGAATCTAGATCTAGCTATCCAGTTGAAAGGAAGCCTCTGTAATAATTCAGTGTTTACGTTTAGATATAAATGTAGAATCTAGATCAAGATTCTAATTCTAGCTTTCACTCTCCAGCTAAAAGGAAGCCACTAAAGGCCTTATACATCATGGTTTTACAAACTCTGGCGAAACCAGGATCCAAGCACAGCTAGTTGAATTATATTTCCCAGTTCCATATTTGACTCCACATATAAACTATGTCAAAGATCTAAAATTTATATATAGGTAGAACCAATGCTATTTAAATAAATCATTTGAAGTGTCACATGGCTGCAACATTTCTGTAAATGATAGTTTATTTTATTGAAATTCCTCTTTTCATTGTTTTACCTTTTCGTCTGTACTATGCTGTCAAAATCTCACACGTGTATGACGTCAGTAAGTCAGTCAAATCAGTACAAAATTTCCATTTGAAACAATTCAAAGCAAAATGTTTCAGTTATAATTTTCACTGTTTAATTCCCCTCTCACCTTCTCCTCCCCCTCTGCCCTTTCATCTCTCATGCTACCAGGGTGGTTACCAATCTCTGCAATGCATAAAGTAGCGGAAATTCTCAAAATGCCTCGAATGAGGGTATATGAGGTTGCTACATTTTACACAATGTTTAACAGGTGAAATCTGCTATTCAAGTGAATAATATTTTTTTATGATAAGCAAAATTATTTCAATAGCAAATGAAGAAAAGCTTATTAATTTAAAGATCCATTGGAAAAAATAATAAATGTAGATTATTATAAACGTGCCAGAACCGGTGTCTAATTTTAAAACGTATATTTGTTATTAAAAAGAAATGAGATTGAAAAAAATAAAAAAAAGAATTTTATAACAGCTATATCTCTCCGTGTTGGAAAATATTGTGAAATCAATACATAAACAGTTATTGTAACATAAACAGTATCACTTTTTCCTTAATTTTTTAAATTTTATTTGTCATTTCAATCAATTTTAAGACAGTTCAAAAGTCCAATTGTTTGCTGATATTCTAATATACATTGTACTTACACTTTTTCAAACGTAATTAATTGAAATGTGTGGCTGTGACTTAATTAAATGCTTCCTCATTATTCTCCTTCCCCTTGACAGAGATCCAGTTGGAAAATATTTTGTCCAGATTTGCACCACAACGCCATGCATGCTGGGAGGTGTTGGATCGGATGTTATCCTTGATGCTATAAGAAAAAATTTAGGTACCCGGATGGTTTTCAAAATTATTTAATTGCTACTAGTATTTTATTACTATGTTAAACATAATATCTCTCTTCGGTTATCTTCTAGTTGTTTTTTTTTCAATGTATATATTATATACTATATAGTCTGTATAGTAGATGTCGACTAAGTGTGCAATGCTTGGGAGCAAGCTTGAACTTTGTGCACTTGTGCCAAGTGTCCACTCAGGTGGCAGCTAACTGTTGTACTCATTTTATAGTGGTGTCAATTATTATAATTAGATCTAACATTATGTCATCCTTCCTTTAAACTACTCACATGTTTGGTTGGTATATGTACTATGAAAATTTTGAGCGCTGTTATGTAAAGGTGTCCCAGTTTTGAATATTTTTCATATGTATTTTATTTTTGGCTCAATGTCAACATTTTTGATTTAGTTGTGTTTCAATGTAATTTTCATTATTTTTTCTCCTTTTTATTCACAATTGTGACTTAAAAATGAACTTTTAATTATTGTGTTTATTGAAGAGTTACATCCCCTGAAACTATGTTTCTCACAAAGAGGAGAGTTCATTGGAGTAAATTTCATCTCAAAGATCTGATTTTGATTTGATAGAGCTATGCTATTTGTAGTTTAATGAATAGGGGTCATATCCCTGCTCTGATGTATAATTTTGTTGAAAAATGTTTTTTGTAATTTTCAAGTGATTAAGTAGCTCTATGGTGATGTGCAAAAATTCTGGCTGGGGAGCCGACAATTGGCACTAAATTTTTTAAAGAAAGGAGATATATACATCGGATGGGCTAAAAAAATGGCTTAGGAACTTTGATGCCCTATACCTCTCTATCCTGTTTACCGAGTACACTGAAAGTTGGCATGGATCTAGAAAAATTATTTTTACATTAGTGTGACAAATATGATATAAATCCATAAAGGAATAAAGACGAGATAGAATTTTAAGTGCGGTGCTATCAAGGGACCAAATATCGAAAGATGGTCTGTGCCGACCGGCTCATGGCTAGACTGATGGTTGATAGACCCAACATTTAATGACGCATTTGCACTTTGATACCCAAAACTATTTTTAACGAGAGCAGATGACGTAAGATCACTGTCATAGAACATTTCTATGGGGACAAGATAAATTAAAAATTAAAAACAGAATTTACCATCTTTTAATCCATTTTTACAATTGAATTTGAATTAAATATTTTCTCCTACCTGATAGTATCGCATTTTTCAAAGATCTTATCTGAATTGTAGGTATATACCGGTACTGAAGTTTTAGATCAAAACTCTAGATTTAGATTTAGATCTATGTCTAGATCTAGATCTAGGCCTAGATCTAATGTGAGAATCAACACATTTTGAGTCTAGAAGAAAAAATCGTCATTGTGACCTCATCTTTCATGCCACTTCAAGAAATAACACAAATCAGTAAGAACATGTGCCAAATTTTATTTCAATATTCATTTTTCAAACCACTCTTAATTAAAAGCGGATTATTTAAAATCCTCTCAATGGATTATTGTGGAATTTGGTATGCGATGAAAAACAGGACTGTTCCTTTAATGTGTGAATTTTCAGTACTTTTCATGAATTAGTTTACATGTTATAGCCATCCAAAATCCTATGCCATTTTTTTAAACCCACCCTATATATGTACACACATATACACACATGAATTGGAAACAGTGAAACACTTTTTAAAGCACTGAGAAATAAAAGACACTGCTTGATTAGGAAGTTGCTTGGCTGAAAAAATAAATTCAGATTCACCCCAAGTAAATCAAAGAGGCACATACAGTATAACTCGGATATAACGGCACAAACGGGACTCTCGTTTTAGTGCTGTTTTATGCGAGTGCCGTTATAACCGAGCAACGCTGTACCCTGTACTCAGATGTACCAAAGCCTACTGAGACAGGCGCTCAGATGGTTTGGGTAGTGGGGAAAGGGGGAGGAAGAAGAGAAGGGGGGTGCCGGTAAGGTTATACAGGCCATTATCAGTGTGATAAATGCATGCAACACACTTGACAGACTTGAGAGTAGAGGCATTTTTGTTGGCTTCTGATCGTGGAACTAACAATTTTTAATTGTTAATTGCCTGTATTGTTAACAGCTCCATGTACCTGTAGTGCCATTATAACCGAAATAAAGCTCATGTGTGCCATTATATCAGAATTTGTCTACTGTTGTTTAATAGAAGAAATAACGGGGCTTGGGGAAAGTGCTGTTATATCCGGGGGTGCCGTTATAGCCCATGCCGTTATATGTGGACTGCACTGTATTAAAACTTTATGTTTCACTGTAACTAGTGTTACTGCATTGGAGGATTAATCTTCTTTAGTACATCTGAATCTGAGTACAATTTTACTGAGATTTGGTCTCATAGAGTAATGATTATAAAATGCTATTTTTTTATCATCAAGGAAACTTATCTATTAACACTATATTGATTATAATGTCCTGAAGGTATCAACGTTGGTGAAACGACACCAGACAAAATGTTCACTCTTTCTGAGGTAGAGTGTCTAGGGGCATGTGTCAATGCTCCAATGGTTCAAATTAATGATGATTATTATGTAAGTATACAATCTTGACGATCATTATAATTAGATGTGCACCTCACAGGATTTCACTCTCATTCTTATTTTTGCATGACAGAAGACTGTTCGTCTTTATCATTCTTCTGCAGACATATTTGTAGGACAAACTTGTGCATTTTCAGGAAATGAAACAAGCAGACAAATAAAAGCACTTGAAGCTAAGATCAAACTGAGATTGGCATGTACATACACAATATAGTAATATTATGAATAGTTAAAGAACCCAGGATAGTGTTATGTCGTTTTAAAAAGGAAACAGAAAATATCAGGACAAAGACGACTGAAGAGGGGATAATTTCAGGAATCAAAATCCAGTAATGGTTCTATTACTGTGAAAGGTACAATGGAATATCAACAAAGACAGAAGAAAGAAGGAAAGACATCATTTTATGAATACATTAATAAAACATACATTCCAGCGTGTGAGTTGCTTATCCTAGGCATTGCAATTGCATACTTACAATAAGTTTAAAGGCTTATTTGAGAAATTTAGAGGACCAAGACTTTATCAGAGTTGCCAATCCTTGCTCATAAAAAGTGTACAATTGACTGTGAAAGTCATACTGTCCATTTAAAGAGGGGGGGGGGGGGGGGTGGGATTCCATTTAGCTTTTCTTTCAGGCCTAACAC
>JBCJKF010005129.1:0-11875 GCA_039654545.1 Plocamopherus ceylonicus
GAGAGAGAGAGAGAGAGAGAGAGAGAGAGAGAGAGGGGGGGGAGAGAGAAAGAGAGAGAGAGAGGACAGAGAGAGAGAGAGAAAGAGAGAGAGAGAAAGATACACACACACACACAAAGACAGCATCATGGTGATATATGACATCACCACCACCAAATTCTTGACATTTATCAACTTATGGTGACATACAACACCTCATCCCTTAAAGGTTACAAATAACATATGATACATCCTCACCAATATGAAAGACTGCACATCATTACCCAATGGTGACATAAGACTATCATCGCCCAATAGTGACATAAGACATATCATAGCCCAATACTGACATACTCACCCAATGGTGAAATAAGACAACTCAGAAAGGATGAGGCCCACATCCCCATAGGCATCTTGTGCGGGGAACCGATAACAGGAACAAGGTCCACAGGACGCCTTACTCAGAGATAAGGATATCTCTGCAAGCACGACCTCAGAGCAGGAGGACTCAACCCCTCCGACCTAGAGTCAACCGCCTCAAACCACAGTGTCTGGTGCTCACAGCGCAAGCTGCAAACAATGATGGAGAGACAAGATGAAGCATCCACCGGGAGGAACAGAGACTTGGTAGAAAACAGGGGCGCTTGTCAGCCCCATCAGCCATACCCTTCACATTTAGCTGCAATAAGGCATGAAACCCCGCATTGGTTTCTACAGCCCCAAATGGCGCTGCATGTTCCCCACTGATGACCCTTACGCAGAAACAATCGAAGATCTCATGAGATTGGCGGAGCCATCCTCACCATCAATGACAAAAGACTGATCACCTAATGGCGACATAAGACTGATCACCTAATGGCGACATAAGACTTATCACCCAATGGCGACATAAGACTTATCACCAAAAGGTGACATTAGAAAATATCACCTCTCAATGGTGATGTGAAACACCTCTAAATAGTGACATAAGACACATCACTCAATGGCGACATAAGACTTATCACCAAAAGGTGACATTAGAATATATCCCCTCTCAATGGTGATGTAAAACATCTCTCAATATTGAAATAAGATCCCAATAGTGACATAATCACACCACTCAATGCAATGGTGACATGGGACATATCAACACCCCACAGTGACATAAGACATATCATCACACAATGGCAACATTAGACATCCTCACACAATGGTGAAATACGACATCTCAGAATGGACAATGGCCACGTCCCCAGATATCTTGGACAGGGAACTGCTTACAGGTCAACAGGACGCCCTGCTCAGAGATAAAAATATCTCTGCAAACGTGACCTCAGAATAGGAGGACTCAACCCCTCCGGCCTAGAGTCAACCGCCTAAACTCAAACCATACATGCTGCCAAAAATGAGGGAGAGACAAGATGAGGCATCCACCTGGAGGAACAGACACTCAGTAGAAAATGGAGGCTCTTGTCAGCCCGACCAGCCATACCCTACCCTTCACATGCAATGGCTGCAATAAGGTATGAAATTCCTCCATCGCCACAAATGGCGTTGAAACTCACTCTGTGATGACCCTTACGCAGAAACAATCGAAGATCTCATGAGATTGGCAGAGCCATCCTCACCATCAATGACAAAAGACTGATCACCTAATGGCGACATAAGACTTATCACCCTATGGCGACATAAGACTTATCACCAAAAGGTGACGTTAGAATATATCACCTCTCAATGGTGATGTAAAACAACTCTCAATAGTGAAATAAGATCACAATGGTGACATAAGACACATCACCCAATGCAATGGTGACATGGGACATATCAACACCCCACAGTGACATAAGACATATCCTCACACAATGGTGACATTAGCTATCCCAGAATGGACAATGGCCACGTCCCCAGATATCTTAAACGGGGTACTGCTTACAGGTCCACAGGACGCCCTGCTCAGAGATAAAAATATCTCTGCAAACGCGACCTCAGAATAGGAGGATTCAACCCCTCCGACATATAGTCAACCGCCTCAAACCGTACATGCTGCCAACAACGAGACAAGATGAGGCATCCACCTGGAGGAACAGACACTCAGTAGAAAATGGAGGCTCTTGTCAGCCCCACCAGCCATACCCTACCCTTCACATGCAATGGCTGCAATAAGGTATAAAATTCCTGCACCGGCCCCTACAGCCACAAATGGCGTTGAAACTCCCTCTGTGATGACCCTCATCGCAGAAAGAGCACAAGATCTCATGAGATCGATGGAGCCATCCTCATCATCAGTGACTTATCACCCAATGGAAACATGACACATATGACCATCCAATAGTGACATAAGACATATCATCTCTCAATGGTGACATAAGACACACCATCTCTCAATAGTGACATTAGACATATCATCTCTCGATGGTGACATTTGACATATCACCTCTAACGGTGACATAAGACTTATCACCAAATGGTGACATGCCACATCATCACCCAATGGTGACATGCAACATCATACCCAATGGTGACCTAAGACATCATACCCAATAGTGACATAAGACATACCACCAAATGGTGACATAAGACATCATACCCAATAATGACACAATATATATCACCCAATGGTGGCATAAGACATCATCACCCCATAGTGACATCAGACATATCATCATCCAAGAGTAACATGAGACACATCATCACCCACGAGTGACATGAGACATATAGGTCAATGGTTACATAAGACATATCATCACCCATTGGTGGCATAAGATATATCAACACCCCATAGTAACATAAGACATGGTGGCCTTTTACATCAGAGTTGACCATCTTGTAGCAATTTTATTGCTATCCCTGGGCTAGCATTATAAAGGGAGTTTGGGTATACAGCCACACTCCCTTCCCACTGATCTTTGCCTCTTCTACTTGAATTCAGGGTCATGAACTAGTCAATAAGTCAGAGGTACAAGAGGTCTCAGGGTTGCATGATACGGAAGTAACTATTTTGGTAGGATCAAATTTTGCCAGGATGACAGATGATATGGCCTGCTCTTTTCAGTTTTAATCACAGAGGGTTCTTTTAGATGGGACCTCCTAGTTTATTGTCTGTCTCCGATGGGACTTGGCACTCATTCATCCTGCCTATGACAGGACGAGGAGGTGGAAAAAACCCGAACAATTCCAGATTTTATATCAAGCCTGCACAGCTGGGGATCGAACCCCTGACCTTTGGCTCAGTGGACGAGTGCCCTATTCCTGAGCTACCCACGCTCCATAGTGAAATCAGATATATCATCAACAAATGGTGACATAAGACATGTCATCATTCGGTGTCATAAGACATCGCCTCTAGGTGACATAGGATACATCATCAGCCAAAGGTGATATGAGAAATCTCTAAATGGTGAAACAAGATATATCAACACCCAATGGTGACATAAGACATATCATCCAATAGTGACATTAAACATATCATCACCCAATGGTGACATAAAAAATATCACCCATAGGTCATATGAGACATAATCACCAACTGGTGGCATACGACATCTCATCACCCAATGGTGATATAAGACATTATATCATCACCAAATGGTGACATACAACATATGTGACCAATGGTTCATCATCACTTAAATAGTGTAACGAAACCCCAATGGTGATTTTGTTTGTTTGTTTAGACAGCATCATACAAATTAAGCAGCCATGGCTGTTTCAACTTTAAAAACAGACAAATCAATCACTAAGGTTTGATGACATCAATGACCAACTAATAAAAGCAGGAGACTCAACTACATACTTCAGGGTAGTAAATGCAACAAGATTTGGCACATGGAGAATGGCCGAAAGCTCGGGCTGCTAATCAATCCCCCAAAGAAAGGCAAACTACAAGAATGTAATAAACCACAGTACCATAAGCTTGATCAGACATCCCTGAGAAGTCCTGAAATCGTCAACTACAAATGTACTGGGCTATACTTAAAACAAACAAACAAACATCCGAGATCACTGAAGTAAAGAACCACCTAAAACGGCTCAAACCACTGACAGAGAAAATCATCGCTGAAGAACAAGCAGGTTTCAACACAGCACAATGCAAATGCTGGACGCCAGACTAAAAATGGAAAATAAATCCAACACCAGCAGGAACTCTTTCATATGCATGTACTTTGGACTTAGAAAAAGCATTTGAAAGAGTCTGACACAAAGCAATATGGGCAACATTGAATCTCTATATAACATCAATACCTCCCTGATAAAAGCCATAGGAAAAGTGTACAGACAAGCCACACGAAAGAAAAAAAAAAACAACCCCCCCCCCCCCCCCCAAAAAAAAAAGGAACCAAAAAAACAGGGAGAGGTTCAGTGCAACAATTGGGACTGCGCAAAGGCTGCCTTTTCCTTCAGCCTCAGCCCTCTGTAATATATTTGTCAAGAAGATCGTGACAGAAGCCCTTGAATGACATGAAGGAAAAGTTAGCGTATAAAGAAGAAAGATTACAAACCTTCATTGGTGCTGTCGGTGAATAAGAACTATTCAAATAATAAATCAACTTCCAAAGGCCTCCTATGACCACGGCATGGAAACAGGTGTGCAGAAAACAAAAATAATGAATAACTTACTAATACAAATAAAATTCCACTTAATTAATCACAGGAGGGATATTGTGGTCTTTTGATTTTTAAACAAAAACCGAGCGTCAGCCTCCAGAACATCAAATGGAGGTAATAAGTGCCTTATGATTAAATCAGATTGTCCCACTCAGAAATCGAACCACCAGCCTTTCAGTTGCAAGCCCAAAGCACAACCGCTGTGCCACTGTGACCATGAGCTTCATGATTCACCAACAACAACCAAGGATGATCAAAGTCTCAGACGAGTCACAAACTTCCAAATGCAATGTCAATCATCACAGGCCAAGGATCAAAGCGCGAAAGTTCTCGGAAGAATAGCAAAAGACCACGGCCACACTAACTCAACTAAAGAATGTATGGAGAAATACAAACTGCACTCTAAACTCAAAGACATGGCTCGCGCTATAAAATGGCGACATCATCAAGCAGGCAAGCCTGGACCCTGACGACTGACACTGAGAGAAGAATAAGAACCGTTGAGACGAGATGATTCTGCAAACTGCTAAACATCTCATAAAGAGACCAAGTTACTGACGAAGAAGTGAAAAGACGCATCAGAAGAGAGAGCATAATGGGACCATATACTAAACTTCTGAGGTCAAGCGCAAGTTGAAATGGTATGGCCATGCCACCCACTCCCCGGACCTTCCTACACCTACAACCACCCTGTCAGGAATTGTGCAGGGAGGATGTAGGAATACCAGACAGAAGATAAGATAAGAGGACAGCATCTGAGAATGGAGACATAGACCTACGGGACCCCCCTTCCCACCCACAGGAGCCACAAATGGAGGAGATGACAAAGAGCAAAGGTGCAGAAATTCCACAGCCAAAACAATCTCCAGTGGAAGATACAGGGAAGTCCTATATGTCATTGGAGGAAGTCATGCATGTACAGGCACCGAGGGTAGAATAAATGGATAGATTGACAGAAGGAATTGAAGGACTGAAAGAGGGATGGCAAGCAATGGGGGATTGAAAGAAGGGTGACTAAAACCTAAAGAAACACTGAGACAGAAAATTTTAGAGAGACTGTGACAGAATAAGAGAGACAACCGAGGGTAGAATAAACGGAAAGAAGGAATTGAGGGATTGAAAGAGGGATGGCAAGCAATGGGGGGATTGAAAGAAGGGTGACTAAAGCTTAAAGAAACACCCAGACAGAAAATTTTAGAGAGACTGACAGAATAAGAGACAGCCGTCCCCTGAGGAAATGTCCCAAAGCAGAAAGCAAGTGCAACCCTCCGCAACACACCCAAACGGTGGAAGGAAGAGAAACTTGCAGGGCTAAATGACATTCTTATTCAAAGAGGAAAGTGAAGCTCTTCTGGACGACAGGCAATGAATGTACCTTGACATACACTGTCCCGCTCCATTTGGCCCTGGTGTGTTTGGATGATGGATGGGAAAGGCATGAGTGGATACAAATCGTCCGCAGTGTGTGCAGCGGCCATCAGAATGAGTGACGAGTGAGTGTTCAGGAGAATAACACGAGGTTATCTGGCTGGTGGAACGCAACTTATCATCTACCTGACCCCTCAACATTCATTCAAATCATGGCTTAAGGGTTGGTCCTTGCCTTCTTTGGTCATTACATACTGTACGGTTAAGAGGTATTTGGCACTGTGAATCGGAAACACAAACTCATATAAACCTCTCGGGCCAACATGAAATTTTCAGTCCTTCCCCCCTCACACGACAAAAAGAGGTGTTTTCACTGGCCCGACCCTTAAAGACTTACAGGAAGCCAACTTCCAACATCGGGCTTTTAGGATTATGTATCAAAAAACAGGAAGGGTTAGTAAGTCGAACCCTTGAACAGCCTACTTACCCTGAGACGTCCTTCTTCTGACCCCCACAACTACTTTGGGGAGGGAAAACTTTGTGGGAGAAAGGGAACAGCAGAGAGAGCATCTCCTTGCCTAGGTAAGAAGGAACTCTTTGGACCTGGGCACGTTGTTTGCGCTGCGACGCTTCATTCCGCTTCCAGCCTGAAAAAATCAAGTCGCCACCAGAAATGGCACAAAGTCAATCAAATAAATGTTAGATAGAATCTTCATTGCATTCGCACACTGGTCATCCATCCCTTGGTTAACAGGGTTCTTGGTTTGCCTTCATCTTCCTGCATGGGCATGTGTTGGAACCATGACGCCGACTTGAACTGTAGTTCAAAACGTATGACACAACACAGAGCAACAAGAGTATAAGAAAGAAGGGAAATAAACATAATTCTGAAAACCAGTCTACAGACAAGTGGGAAAAAAGAGAATCGTGTAATTGTCTAAAATGAAATACAGAGGAGAATACAGATATACTGTATTTTGAAAAACAGAATAGATTGTCAATGGGTACTACAAATTAAATGACTTGAAATAATGATCCCCAAGGAGCATACGGTAAAGTGCAGCCCATTTAGCACAATAATGCCAGCCTATTGCCAGGTACCCATTTTACACCTGGGTAGAGACACATTTGAAGTAAATTTACTTAGTTTCTTAGTGGGCAATCAAACTCATGACCCCATTATTTAAAGTCCAACGCTCTACCACATACCCCTATACCACATAGACCACGAATCGAGAATTGATATTTTTTAGAAATCGCAAGAAAACTTGGATTTTCTCCAGAATTCTTGCTTGAATTCTTGACACTGTGCGAATACATACGATTTTGTTAAGAATATTCGTGGGTTGTGCTCAACCATCTGTAGGAACCACATGGAACCTGTCAAGCACTATCACCGCCGATGTGCGAGAATCACTTGAGACTAATTAAGGGAGGTTGGGATTCAATCAAGAATAAGCTTAGAACCCCTCAAAGCCAATACGACTCTGGTACTGCTATTATTTATTCTTGATTAGTCCTGACAGTTCCTGGGACTTGTTTTTAAGACAGTATAAAGAAAAATCCTCCACCACTCAACTGGGGCATCATTCCAAAACGGGCGGCCATGCGCCAATGAATATCACCCATGCTCCTGACCCTGGACCTGGAGTATGAACAGGAAAAGAAAAGTAGTTCTTTCAAGCCTTTCTGCTCACAGGGCCGGAGCTTAACCCGGTCTTCCATAGCATGAAGCGGACAGTGGCAGATTAGATTCATCACCCTCTGAAAAGAATGCAAGTCTACTGTTGAATACTTTCGTGCCTGAAGCTGTACCCATTTTCATCTGAGTCGAGTGAAGCAACAGGGGTAAATTTTCTTTCTAAAGAGGAAAAAAAACAACTGAATGAGCCACAAGGAGATTTAAACCCATAACTTTTCGGTCCATAGTCCAATGCTTTACCATAGTGACCTCTATGAACAGGAGCAGTGGATCAAAAGAAGACTTGGTGGAAGGAAAAGGGCCCCTAGGTGGTGGGTCAGACCACGGCTGACACCAGCTAAAAGATTTGAGTTTGGGTTTTGCCACAGACTGATGCAGCCAATGGCTAAGGTTGTGAGATGCAAAAATTGATAACTACGTCAGTTTGATTAATAGCCTTACACCTCGTTAACCACTTGGGTCATCTCAGGGCGAAAAAAACAGTGGGGGAAAAGAAGGTTCATAATAATAATACAAACATGCGATGTTAATGATAAAAAAATGTAGTAAAAATGAGAGATGATCTAAAGGGAAAATAAAATCTCTTAAAAACAATATAATAATATAATGATGGCCATCATGCCCCAAATAAATATGCACTGCGGCAACCCCCCATGACGTTGTACTGCCTGCTGTGTACAAAAGCACTCAGTCCTACTAAATGGCGAGTGCCCCCAGTTGTAATTGCCACACAATGCACATGAATGGGGGATGGCCACCAATTTTGGACTCCAGGCCAGTCTGCGTCAAAGTGATCATCTCTCCCTGAGCCCCACATGCCTCCCCTCCCCCATAGCAACCTCAACATCCCCAACATCCCCTTCGAGAAAATAAAACTAATATTGCAGTAAAATCAGCAACATTTCCACACAACGGAGGTGTCTTCAAGAGAATTTCCGCTTTAATATTGCACCAAAGGGAAAGGTTTTCGTGTCATAGGATGGACTACAAAGCGGCATAGAGTGATGAATCCCCCGCGTTGCGGGACAAACTACGTCGGAATGCCACCAAGCTTGATTGACGAAGTGTTGAGCAGGAACAGTGTTGAAGGACACGTGCATGAGATCCGCCCTTGATGCCTGCCAGAATGAAACTGGTCGTGACTCTGAGGCATCTGGCAACTTCAGACAGGTATCACCATGCCCTCCATGACTTCAGATGCAGTTACAGCAGTGGTAAGTGGTATGCAGTGTGCAGGATGTCTGTCAGGCCATCATACATGAACTGAAGGATAAACTCATGCCGCTGCCTCGGACCGGTTCACGATTGGCAAGATTTGTTAAGAATACATAGGAATTCCTACGAACAGATTTATGACTCATTTGTGATGTCTACGAACCAACTTCAAATTTGTTAAGAATTAACAAAAAATTTTGGATTCGTAGAGTTCGGGGCCAAAATTTTGAATAGCTCAAAACTTTGGTCACGAATTCTTGACAGTTTACAAGAAATAGGAATAGGTCACGAACTTCAAGAATAATTTCCGAGTCGACTAAGAATTCCAAGAATTATCAATTCGTGGCCATATGTGGGATTTGTAACATGTATGGTATGAGCCAGTCAGCCCGTTATAACAGGATAAAAGGTTGAAGAGCAGTGAAGAAAAGCAAACCAAACTTGTTGCCCTCCCTTGAGAGGAGACACCATTCCCATTGACCGCTTCTCCTCCCCATCTTTGCCCTTCTCCAGTTTAGGCCATAAGGCACTCAGTTCCTATATTATATGCATTGGTCTCCTGTTCCTTTTTCATGCTAATACATATTCATCATACAACAATTTGAAAGCCCCAGCAGCCCATTCTATAACATTTACATTGTGGGTGAAAAAGGTTCACAAGTTATCTTTTACTACACAACAATGTCAAAGCTTCAACAACCCTTTCTACAACAGGCTCAATGTGGGTGAAAACTGTTTTCTGAATCAAATCACTGCTGACAAATAAAGGAAGGAAGTATGGGTAAGTTTCAAGAACCAGTCATTCATCTTCCCACATCATTTGATAATACAAAGCATAAATGTGTATACTACGGTAAAAGTAAAAAAAAAACAACCAGCATACGTATCGATGTTGAACACTTTTGCTAACTTAAGTTAATACAGCGAAATAAAATAGGCAATGATTACTGCCTTCTTCATAAAAATTTCAAAGCTTTTAGACATTCTGGTAAATTATCTAGCATAAGGCATAAGGGCTGAAAAATGAAAAGGCGCATTCACCTGTTTTTGTTTTTGGAAGAATGAGGCATGATTTATCAGAGGCAGATCGTAATTATCATGATGGAGCATAGACTTTGATCAATTCAGAGAGGTAGATGGGAGCTTATCCCTCAAGACAGCAGCTTAAAATTTTATTGTTTTCTACGCTCAACCAGAGTAACTATTTTGGCACGGGGGATACTCTTTCAAGATGAAAGATGACACATCCAGACTCTAGATTTATATTATATTCTATATAAAAAATCTCAACAGATCTAGAATATGGAGTCTAAAAAAGAGAATCTAGATCTAGCTTAAATATAGCAATTCAGCTAAAAGGAGGCCTCTAATGTTATTTATTAGGCAGTACAGCGGCATCTGACTTTGTTTTTGTTGCTGGTAGTGATGGAGGATTATGGCAACAATTTGGCACTCAATTCTTTTAGGTTTAATTAGTCCTTTCAAGCCTTTCGGCTTATAGGGCCGAAGCTTATCCCAGTTTCTGTAGCATGAAGAGGACAGTGACAGATTATATCTATCACTTTCTGAATAGGATGCTAGTCATTGCAGAATACTTTCCCAGCCGATGCTGTACCCATTTTCACCTGGGTCGAGTGAAGCAACAGGGGTAAATTTTCTTGCTTAAGGAAAAAATGCTTTTCTCTTCGGCGGTTTGAACCCGTGACCTCTCGGTCCCAAGCTAAACGCTCTGTTGCCTTATATTATTTGACAGTTTTCATTTGTCTTGACACATGAAATACATGTAGATCCAGATCTCAAGTTGCAAAGACCCAAAAAGTAAAACTGTTGCCTAGGGTACATATATACATATCAGAAGTCTTCAGGTCAACACAAAAACTTTTACCGCGCTGAACATAAGACCACCAAATTTCACACACACACATCATTTAGCGTAAAACAAAGGTCTATCCTTAATTTTTTTTTTATTGAATGTGTGGTTGAATAAATCAAAACTGCTCCTTATATTAGAATATGGCTATCAAGGCACTTCCATTATATGTATTTACTTCTGCAAACCGTGACTAGGCAGTTTGTGTTTCTTTCATTTCAAAGACCCCACCCCATGTCCAAAGGAAGTTTCAATAGCTGGTTGGAAAAAGTCCAATATGCCGATAGAAGACCCCATCCGTTGTCCAAAGGGATTAAATAGCAGGTTGAAAAAGTCCAATACGCAAATAGAAGACCCCATCCCTTGTACCCAATGTCCGTGAGTAACTCGAGTCTGTGTTGATTAGTTGCTAGCATATGCATATAAAAACAGGAAGTATCAAAACTCAAGGAAAATGCAGGTACTAACTGTAGAAGAAAAAACAAACAAACAAAAAACCCCCCAAAAAATTTGACTCATAAAACACTTGCATGGAAGGATTTCACCGTCCTAGGTGGCAAAGATTTCAAGAATAGTCTGCATACTTTTTTTCAGGTGTTTCTGAATTAGTAGATCAGATGATACAGAGTGGGTTGTAGAATCTGTCACCAAACATTGGCTGGTTGGCCAGAGTCATGTGACATTACCAATTATGTGATCACAAGGACTATAAGTATTTGCGCACCCATTGAACATTTTGACTACAGCAGTTTCATCATTGCGTGCTAAAAAAAAAAAGGGACCTAATGTAGAGAGATTACGCCTGCAAGGCAAACGATGGAAGCAGAGGATCCATACAAGGATAACGTGAGATGGCCTTGACTTAGCATCTCTCCTCATGTCTATTCCCACAATCCATGAAGCAAAAACAGAGAACAGGTGAAATATTTATGGACCTCAAGCTTGACAAACCAATCATGAAGACAAAGAAAACTAAAATACCCTTAACATTAAAAGACATTCACGTTCAGAAAAGCCATACATGTATGTGTCTGAAAGGGAAGCCATCTAAAGGTCCGGGTAAAAGAATAGCATTACAATTAGTCCAGTAAAAGAACATTTTAACCTCCAACTAATTGCAACATAAATGTTTTTTACTGTATGTGATTCTACAGTGT
>JBCJKF010005240.1:909-11874 GCA_039654545.1 Plocamopherus ceylonicus
TGGTGGGAGGTGGGGGGAGGGGAAAAAAAAAAAAAAAAAAAAAAAAAAACAACCCCCCCCCCCCCCCCAAAAAAAAAAAAAAAAAACACCACCAAAAACAAAATCAACAACCAAAAAACTCCCCTAGCAATCCAAAAAATACTTAACATTAGATCTAACCATTACCTACTGATCAAACCAATCTGTTGACATTTATCATATTCAGGTGTTTGATCATTCCTTTTCATATCAACATTGTTTCTTTCACAAGTTTTGCTAGTGATGAGCAACATTCCTGATGTGCATTTTAAATTATTAGGGACATAATCTCTCACTCATTTCACAATAGCCTGAGCTAAATTTAGTGGTTTGCAGAATATAAACAACAACCAATAAACATGCAGTTGGATGAGAGATCCAATTACGGTCAACATCTTAGTATTTTTATCTCTCAATGCCTTAGCCAAGATTGTCTGTATTACATATATAAAATTTCAGGTTCAATAAACACTGTTGCAAATTACTATATTCACTGGTTGTTTAGGTCCAAAAATGTTCCATTGTAAAATCTAGTGGGTGCTCCTCCACCAAAACGGCTGCATGACAATCACAATCCAACAAAATAATTCACTTTCCAGCTGGTCTTGTCCAAATTCTTCACCTTAAATTGCCACACCTTATTTCGGAATATTGTTTTTTATATATCTATATGACAATTCCCAGTGTGGAAAAAATAATATTGTAGTTTTATAAAGTTGAAAAATGAGTTGATAAAGGATAGGAAAACACATTTTAAAGCAGAAAATCTTCATTCAATATACAGCTTATTGTACAAATTAACTTGAGACAAAATAAAGTAATTCAAAAATGCCCTTCAATCACTGTACAGTTGAAAGAGAATATGAATAAAATGTATATTTAAAAAAACGCACAAAAAACAAAACAAAACAAAAAAACAAGCAGATAGCATGAATGGCAAATATCAAGCAGAGACTATGGATACTAAGAATATTAATGAAGATAGCTATGAAACAGTCAGATATGAAGAAGTCTTTATTTTCACTTCTTCTCACAACACATCAAAATATTACTTTTGGAAATCAGTTCTCACAACAGCTTTCTCATCTGGAAATTATCACAAAATTTGGAAGAAAATATTTTTAACAAGACCCCAGCACATACGTATGTATAACAAATTTCAAATACAAAATTATTGACTCGGAAAAACATGATGGTAGTCATAGTAATAGTAAAATTACACATGAAAACCAGTGAAAAATTCAAACCAAAAGAAAAGAAAATGACAAACATAAAGAAAAAGAGAATGTCATATTTCTTTGGTTTCGATAAGTAGCCATTTTAAGTACACCAAAAAAATCAATCAGAGATAAAGTAAAAGACCTCAATGAAACATTCTTTTAACTTGTTAGCAATTTTAGTAATGCCTAATCAAGAACATTTCTATGACTTGACATATAACTGATGAAAGTTTTTCATGAAATTTACTGGACAAATAATTGAGATCTGCCAATTTTTCACCGAACAGTAACTGCACAAATTCAAATTTACTTGCTAAATTCACTTGATAATTAAATTATATTGTGATTTGGCAATCTAAACAGATAATTATCATAGCTAAAATTTGGATCCAGAAAATAAAGGTTCACTCATATTTCAAATGATAATGCAATGGACTGAGCTATTGTCATTCGATAATGCTGACTACATGCTTCCAGCATCAGACAACCATGAAATTGGTGTATGAGTTATTTTTCACCCATTTTTCCTTTGGGAGATTTGAATTACGGATGTGGGAGCATGAGGAGTGCCATTTTGTTGAGCTTTGGCCTGTCTGCCTTAGTCCAAGGCCAATTTAATATTTTAAGAGCTGGCAAAAAAATTTTCAAACACTTCACATGTAGACTTAACTGTATGTATTTTACACTCAAACGGACATGGAGTGACCTTCTGTATATCATTTAAAAGCCATAGAAGGAAATGAGGTCATTTTGTATACAAACCTGATAAATTTTTGGTTATTTCAATTTCTCAGAAAGTAGAGTATGCTACTTAAATTCTTCAGATGTCAATGACCGAAGAAAATGAACCCACTTACAATCAATTCATCTTTCTGAATTTCAAACAGACTATACATATATGCTTGCTTTAAAAGCCAAAAACACACGCAGACATACATTCATATGTTCAATTCAGACCCCACACATGCAAAACCAAACAACGAAAACCCCCCCAGACAAAACAGTAATAAAAGGAAAACACATCAAGCCCGAAATGCACAACTGCATCACAAGTGCACTGCTGTCATCATCATCATCATCATCAAAATATACAGTAGATTTATAAAGATAACAAGATATATAAATCTGGTATACTTAGTGCATAAAGGAGGGGAGAGACTGAGAAAACTGGTTCAATGATAAAGATGATGACACTCTTTCATAAATAGCTCAAGAATTTACTCACCCAGTGGGCAAGAACATAGTAAAATTTACACATTTTTATTCACGACCAGTGACTTAAATAAAAACCTTCAAACAGACATATGCTGTTTTTCATTTCTTTCATATGTGTACATCACTATCATTCACATAATAGTCATCGAGACTTTCTCTCTCCCCCAAAACATACACATGGTGGTTATACCTGGTACCCTATGTTGTCACACAAAAACTCTAAAATGACATGACCTCACATTAATACCCCCCATCCTCACAAATATGTACATTTACATCAACAAAACTAGATCTAGATTTAAAAAAATAATCAACCCTAAGATATCTAAGAACTAAAAAGAAAACGCCTCTAATCTTTCATTGTAAACTTGACATGAGAAGCATTATTTCCCGGAACAAACTGGCTAATTTGGGGGTCGCACTTGAGGCAGTTGACTGGATCATGGATTTGATAGACTGAAGCACTGTGTAGCAGGCAAGGCATTTCTTGTGTCTAGAAAATACACAGAAAACAACACAAAATTTCAACTTGAAAGGGGGATTTTAATGACAAGCACTCTGACATTCATCTACCACTCCTGTTTGCCTGCTTGAAATAAGGAAACTGACTAAAACATATACAAAAAACATTTAAAGCAGCAACTGTATTTTTTGGAGAAAAAAATGCGAAAAAAAAAAAAAAGGCTTTGAGTACAGAAGTGTCTATAAGGACAGCTTACCATATCACCTACATTGCTGAAAGTTAGGGGGTGTTGGAGGACTGTTGAAGTAGGTATGCAGCTTATCTAGGTCTGGTCTAATCTAGATCTAACATTTTTTTGGAATGAATCAGTAGTTCATTCTTGCTTGTCTATGAGAGCAAAGTCACTACCTTCCTCACAGCTAATACAAAATATATCAAATGAAGTTTTAGTTACAATAAAATAGAGACTATCCAAATTATTACCTTTCCTCCCTGGAAATATCAACATACGAGGAGGGTGGCTCTTCCATGTTTGATTTGATCACCGTTCCAAAATTTCGCAGAACCAGCTTGACAGAGCTGGAAGCTGTCACTATATGACTAAAGAAAGATGATAAGAGAAAAAAAAAGAAATGCAATTATCAAGTAATAATCAATTACTTTAAACATGAAAGTTAAAGTTATATAAGACCATTATCTTGTACAGCAATCGATATTCTTTGACAATGAAAGAGAAAATTATGTTTCAAACCAAAATAAACAAGGCAGGCCCATTTATTGAAAATGAAAGATATGTATCTGAAGAATCATCATTCCTTTAAATGTAAGAGCATTATGAATATGGAAATAAATTCAAAAGAATGTTTATCAAAGCAGTCCAAAAAAAAAAAAAAAAAAAAAAAAAAAGCACATATCCCTTTACCTTTCGTACTTGCTGCACATGATGTCTTTCAATTGAGGTAGAAGCAAATTGCATAAATCAAGGTTCCACAGAGATCTGATAAAAAATAAAGAGAAATGAAGGACTAAAATCTATGAAATGTAAAAACAAGACAAAACAAAAACAGAAACAGAACCCTAAATTTGAAAAAACAAAGCAAAACAAACAACCCACACACAACACATTTGAGAAAAGAAAGCAAATTAAAAAATAAAATCTGACCATCCTCATCCTATACCACTTTATCGCATAACTCTAAAAAGGAACCATAAAATGAACTTCGAACAGAATATTTATTCAAATATCTGGGAGTAACCATTAATATGTCAGGACAGAGAACACTTAAGGAAGATCATTTCAAGAACCTGGAGCCTATACACGAAGAAGTAGAATGGGCTTATACACCGAAAGTTGAAATGAGTTTTTGATGAAGAGAGAAAGAATGAAAAAATATTTCTTCCTCAAGTTAGACACATCAGCAAAAAGAGCTACCACTTCTAAGGACATTTTTATCTTCTTGGAAAATTGTTCAAAAAGTAATATAAAGCTTACACCTCAATTGCCACTGTCTCTCAGGCAGAAGTACAATAGATGCCGCCTAATAGCCCACTCCATTGGAAGCAGCAAAAGCGGACTATTAGCCGGACAAGACTATCCGATCAGCTGACCATGCAATACATGGTGGAGGTCAATTTATTTCATAATCTGCCCTTATCCCGGAAACATGACACGTGTGCCCACCAGGACACCTTGTGTTTATGGTCTTGTCATTTTTTTTCTCTTGTTTGTTTTCAGTTACACAATATAACAGCTTTGAGATTCTATTTGGTTTCCAACTAGCACTGAGACACAAGACTAAATATCACATCCAACAATCAGAGCTGCCAACCCGGAGAATCAGGATGGAAGGACATTTGCCAAAAAACGGCAGGACAAATGAAAAAATGGAAGGATGCACATTTTTCTAACAATAAAGGACCATATCTCTATAAATTCATGCCTAAAAGAACATATACGACATTTTATCAAAGGAAAAGAAAAGACAGAAGTAGAAGTATAGAGAAACAAAAAAGAAAAACAAAACAAAACAAAACAAAAAAAAAAAAAGATAAAAAAAGAAACATTTAACAGAAAAAATGGGGAAGGGGTGGGGAAGTTTAAGACCACTCCATATTACACAGCCTCACTTTGATTCTAAAACAAGAAAATTGGATGTTTCAAGAGCAGACTATTCCTGACCCATCAAAGTGAAATCCAAACTTCATACCTGATTAAATCAATTACATCTTATTAATGTGGTTCTAATTATAAAGCATTCATGAAGACTCGTCTCAACTATACCAACAATACTATTGTGCTCATCCCACAATATAGGGGCAAATTGTAGTCAAAAAGTTAAATCCTGCTCAACCCGACATGTCGGCTTATAATGGTAGTCAAGGAGATAATGCCGGTACCGTATTATCATAAGATGAGACATCAAACCCACAACCCACAAGGTTATTTACACTAATTGCCTCCGTTTGCGGCGCTGCTCTTGCGGCTGACGCTCGGTTTTCGGTTAAAAATCAAAAGACAAAATTGCCCTCCGGGGATGATTTGAGTGGGATTTTATTTTATTTTTATTATAACCTTTTTTTTTCCTGAGATAGTTTGATCACTCTTAAGTACGCGTATCAAAGGTATGCCGCCCTTTATTATGCAGTAAAGGTTTCAGGTAGATCTAGATCTACTCGCACATGCCAATATACTACTAGACGTGCCAGGTCGAGTTTTGAATGTGCGACCTTCAATACATATATTTTCACCTTTATTCACACTAGCACTAGCATCATACAAAGAGCGGCGCCATTATAGTTTTATAATATTAACTGCCTTGTCAAATTTACCATGACACAATAACCAGTAGGGCCTAGATCTACATGCTGGTAACTTGTCACCACGGAAAATCTGCAGCATGAGGTCATTCGCCGTCGCGCACACATCTTCGGTCTACCTCCGTATTTAAGACGTGTTTATTGGGAAAAGTTAGAAGCCATGTGGAATTTCGCATTCCATATATCGTGATAGGCACAAATAAGACAACCCTGATGTATGCATGGGCAAATAACTGTAGTCAAAAGGGTTAAATCATGCCCATGACATTATGTCGGCTTTAAGCCGTCTGATTTACTGTAAGGCCTTTCCTAAGGCTCCTTGCATGTGTGGTGTGGCTACCCTAGTGCAGGTTGGCAGCACTGGGCCACATCATTCTAGCAATAGCAAGAGAACTTCGAGGAGTGGCCCACTTCCTAATTGTGGATAGCAAACGCATAATGAAAGAGCTCATCCCTCCCTGTGCGCTGGTCTGTCTGTCTGTCTCTCTCTGTGTACGTTGGTCTGTCTGTCTGTCTGTCTTTCTCCCTCTCTCACCAGTGCACGTATTAGTACAGATTTACGATGAAGGGTCGGCAGGACAGAAAAAAGTGTGAATGCCGACCGTCATCGTAAAATACTAACATCATCAGATTTTCATGAGACGGCAAAGATATAGTACAGTAATGATCTGAACATGAACGGCAGGCGTAGGTTCTAAAACGGCCAAGCACAATATAGATTTAAAATACGTAATTGCGGCGAAACAACCCCCGACTTGCATCAAAACACTAAAATTCCTGACCTTTTCCCGACCTGCTGGGAACCCTGTCATGAGACGGTATTTGTCTGCAAAATAGATTATCGATACTACGGAACCGGATACGCACTAAGGAAGTGGCGTCTTGTCACAATAATAGTAGAAAACCTATAAAAACTATAGTCGCACTTTTCAGGCGCAGTTTGGCCAGACAGGACGGACACGCAACCGGCTGGACGGACATACAGACAACTAATCGGACTGTCCGGCCACAATCCGGCCACTTGACAGCTCTGAACAATGTCCACCTCCTTCCTCCTCCAAAAGCCAGAGCCAAAACAAGCAACACATCTAGTGCTATTATTACCACCTCCAGGTTAACAACAGACACCACTACTTACGATTTGGAATTCATGATGTTCAGGAGGTCTACCATAACAGCTTGATCTTTCATGCTGATAGCTGAATCAATGGCAGTCTAAAATGAGGAAGCGGGTGGAGAGGAAACAAGAGAAGCATAAAAGTCAAATGCACGATCATTTTAAATACATCTTCTTGGACATGGGGGAAAGTAAAAAAAAAAAAATGTACTCAATTTCGGTTCATCTTTGCATAAAATCTTGTTTCAACGTGAGTAAAAAAAAGAGTCATATCTGCTCCCTCTGTACATGCAACCATCCCTTCCACAACAAACAGAGCATGCTAATATGAATGTGGAATAGAATAAAAGCTATAAATCTACTCATCATAACCCCCCCCCCAAAAAAAACAAACAAAAACAAACAAACAACAAAAAAAAAAAACAAAAACAAAAAAAAACAAAAAAAAACCAACATCCCTCCCCATACAAAACACCTAAGAAAATGAAACACAAAACAAAGTACAACCATAGCTAATCCAATCACTGGAAAAAAAATTATTTGCCTCCATAAACCTCCTGAACAAAATAACAGCTGTGTGAGCAACAATGAGTAAACCATCCCAACAATCTGACTTAGGGACACAACACCAAGACTCACGTAACCTTCCCTGAGACAAAAGTTTGCAGCAGTTGACATTCTGTATCTGCATCTTGACTGAAACCTACAATACAATAAGGCTTCAGCGTCACTACGTACCTTTATATTACCAGATGTCCACATGGCTCTGACAACCTGCAAATTCCGACTTCGTTGGTTGAGTACAGTCAGCATGGTGCTGTGCCCCTTTAATAATCCATTTATCAACTCAGAGTCTGACATTTCTGATGCTTTTTTTGCTTTCTGTGAGGAATGATAAACAAAGTATTACATCCCACAAAGAAAAAATAATGTCCATCCCATGCCCTAGGCTCCCCCATCTTATCTATTTTGTTTCTTGCTTTTGAATTTGAATTTGCAACAACAATTCCTCGATGAAGAGATATATTCCACATTTTCAAAAAGTTCTACTCAATGAGTTTTTACTTTATCTGTTTCTAAATTATTAATTTATAAAAATAGCGACAGGCGACTTAAGCTAGCTACCTATGAGTCCTACCATACTCTGAAAAATAATAGGAGGATTACCTGCAAAAAGTCTTCAGCTTGAATGGAATCCTTCACTTGCTTGTGTGAGGAAGGCTTTCCCCTAGGAGATATTTCCTTTTTGGCACTTGGGGCCTGCACTGATGGCTTTTGAGACTTGAATGGTTCTGACGCAGATGCTGAAGTGAAACAAAACAAACAAAATAACATTTAATGCGGAGGCCCTTTTCATGCTTTAGTGTAGCCCAGTTTTTTCACACTTGCCTGGGTTTATTTATTGTTTTTAGGTTCATTGATCAAAACATCACAATTGATCTTCACAATTTTACAGATTTTCGCTTTTTCACACTAATGTAAATTTTATTGAAAGTCACTCATGGAATTTTTATCAAAAATAAAATATTGCTTTGCATATTTCTATTGATCAATTTTATTTTTGATCAAAATGCAATGAGTTACTTTCAATAAAGTGAACTTTGGGGTAAAAAAGTCTAAATTCGAAAATCTGTAGATTTACGTTCCTAGAATGGCACCGATGATATGCATGTTTAGTCATAATGCATAGAAAGGTGTGAGTGAAAGAAAAATCAGGGAAAATTAAGGCTGTTAAATGTAAATCAAGATAGACACCAATTGCCCCTATTTTAATGATTCAAAACAAACTTGACAGCACTATAAACTATTTATCTACTTTCTCATCATTCATTTTATAAACATGGTTGCCATGGTTTACATCAGATCAATTCAAACACATGGTCATAGGTGAGTCAAGCAATAAAAATACTCATGTTAAATAGGGTCTCATGGTAATTCAGAAAAGATGAGTCATTAAATTTGGTAATGGAACAGAGATGCAAAGGAGATAATGCCGAGTGAATAAGATGAAAGGCAAAAGTGAAAAGAGGTAGCTTATATTGTGTGCTCTAAGTACAGGCAAACATATCTGTACTTCATAAAACATAACAAACATACATTTACATCACACAGAGATGTGAAAGGTGCCCATTGCATGCTCATTTACTTAAAAACAAACCAACCAACAAAAAAAAAAACACAAAAAACCAAGCAAAAAAACCCAAACCAAACAGTTGACAAAATACTTTTTCAACACCTTCCAATATTTTTTTTTCAACTCTCCCATTCCACATTGCCTTTGGATCTATCCCCCCCCCCCCCCCCCCCCAGCTTTCTTTTGTTCTTTCCCTCCATGCATGAGTGTGTGTGTGTGTGTGTGTGTATAAAGCTGAGCTTAGCATTGTGGAATGCACATGAAAGTGGTGTACAAAATGACTGTGACTCCTGGGTGTAGAAATACTCACGCTCGTCTTCAGGTGGTGGCTGAAATGGTTCTGCCTTTGTCTTCACATTTGCTGATGGGAATGTGAACAAGTTGGGAGATTGGGGAGGGAACAAGGGGGTATGAAAATGAGAATGACAATCATGCAGTTAAAATCCATCTCAGTGTGGATGAGAACCAGAAAAATGAGTGTGGGAGAGGAAAGTTGAGAAAGATAGATGGCACAGCAACTGAAAAGTGTTGTGATGATACATATGAACACGATGAATACATATTGGTAAAAAAAAAAAAAAAAAAAAAAAAAAAAAGAGGAAAAAAAACCCCACCCCAGGTCTAACTCATAGGTCAAAAACCCAAAAAAAATAACACATAACAATCTTTACACATAAAACAATATACACAGACATAAACTCACACAAGCCAAAAGCCATATCACAAACCATGCCGCCTCTCTTATTCTTTGTATAATTCAAAATGTACAACTGAATTAAAATGGCAAACCTCAAGTATATCAAACTCATCCCATACTCCCCATCGAATGAAAATATTGAAGCCACAAAGAACATGCAGATCATTCTAAACTAAACCATCGAGGGCATTCTCAACCTCTTTACTTCACATCAAAAGCTGAAGGAGGCTTCCACATTCACATAAGAAACCAAAACCTTCTTCCCTTTGTCCCGTAAATTGAACCCCCCCAAGAATAAATGAAATCACAGCTATGTCCAAAATACAGTCTGCTACACTCCAGCCTATGGGCTTGTCCAAATGAACAGTCACTGTCTACAGGCTTGTCTAAACGCACAGTCAGACAACATATCAGCTTGTGGGATTGTCCTAATATAAAGTCATGCTACATTTCAGTCTTTTACCTCTCCAAAATAGCAGTCATGCATCATAAGCTACATGACATTTGACATCCCCCCCCCCTTCCCTCCCCCTAACCAGCAAAGGCTTTTATAGGCATGACACTGAAGGTAACAACTCCATTATCTTTCTCATTTAATAAGACGCAAATTTTAAAGGACAGAACGTCTGATTTACTAACTACAGTCCTAGCAGATTTTCACATGAGAATTAACGAACAGCAATAAAGCAAGCAGAAGGAGATGGCGACTTACCACTTTTAGCATCACCTTTAAAGTAACGGTGATAATCATCCTGGTTCTGGATATCTGCTCTTGAGGTTGAACCATCATCTTCAACTCCGTCCCCTTTCTCTGGTGGCGTGGTTGACCTCTTAGGCTCACTTCAACAAAGAATTAAGAGGAATAAAGGCTAAAAATGTATGTATCAAAGGGGGAAGGATGAAGCATGTAACACAATATATATTTCTTTATTATACAAATTTTATAAACACAGCAGAGGAGGATGAAAGCTGTTCAAGTATCAAGTAAAATACACAAATTACCTTATGAAAATCCCCCTAAAAAACAATCATTGAAATTAAACGCACTATAAAACAATCCTATTGGTAATGGCACTAGAGCAGTATTCTTTTTCATATTGCAACAGATTTGGTCTCCATTGTGTCACATTAAAAACTTTCACTCATTTGAGTTTTGGAGCTTACAGCAGACCTGCCAATCCATTTTCACGGTTCACAGTAATGACAAGAAAATTTGACAGTAATCCAAGATAGTTCACAGTAATGAAAAAAATGCCGCTAAAAACTAATATTACGTCATCATAA
>JBCJKF010005462.1:0-11871 GCA_039654545.1 Plocamopherus ceylonicus
ACTCGAATACCACTGTTCCCTTTTTGGGTCACGAAGTACGGACCGCGTAGTAAATATCGAAGTACGGTAAAGGTTAACTGAGTTATGTGCAAAACTGTAGGACACAGGACGAGAGGACTCTGATGGATCTTGATCATGCAGATGACATTGGCCTTCTGTCAATTGACAAATAAATATCAAGATATCTGAGAAAAGACTGAGCACCGTCTTCCATATCGAACACTATAGGTCTTAAAATCAACTTGAGAAAGACAAAAATCCTCAGGAAAAATACAAGAACAGCTGAGTCAGTCACAGTAATCAACACCCCTCTAGAAGATGTCTAAGAATTCACATACCTAGCTAGCAAGATCACCACTGATGCAGACTGTCTGTAAATAAATGCCAGGATAAGCAAAGCAGGACAAACCTTTGGGATTCAAAAGAACATCTGGAAGTCCACCAAAGAAAGAATATTCAAGAGCAATGTTCTGAGTGTCTTGCTCTATGGATCAGAATGCTGGACCCCCCCACCCCCCCCACCAGTAAAGATAGAAAAGAAACTGGAGGTATTTCAAGCCAAACACCAGAAATGAGGAAAACCGAAATATCAGACATCATCAGAGCTGGACGTTGGAGGTGGCTTGGACATGTCTACAGATGCCTTTGAATTCAATCCTGAGAATAGAGCTATGGTGGACACCAAGGCACAAGAAACCAAGGCAGGCCCAAAAAAAACGTGGCGAAGATCAGTAGAGTAGGAGCTGAAAACCAGAGGCCTTACCCTGCAAACTGCACCCAGAGCAGCGGCCGAAAGAAATTAGTGGTGATCCTTTGTTGCAGCCTCAAGCACCCATTGGAACAGAGAGGATTGAGTGAGTGAGAGTTAGTTTTCAACCTGTCAATCATAAAACACCTTGTTGCTTTGCATATCACTTTGAAAGAGGATCCAGGAGAGAGCGTCTTTATAAGCTACCTCAACCCCTGGAATTCAAACTGTCAATCACACAACGAAACAATTAGAAGTCATCTTGTATGTAGAGTCTTATGTGAATTGTTCAATGAAGCACACAAATAAACATTAGAATTCAACTCGTATGTAGTATTTTGGGAATTTTTTAATGAATGGAGTAAGCGCTAAGCACATGTGAGCTTTTTAATTTAATCCATCCATTCACACCATCATGGCTTGGCAAGACCAAACAATAAACAGACCAATGACAGGTCTTCAGGCATGGTCTAAAAGTGACCATTGTTCTCTCCTTGCATAACCTAGAGGTCTGGATGGTGTCTTGTATTCACATCTTGCCTAGTATAGGGTTGACTAGACACGTTTAATTGTGCCCGTCTGACTAAAAACAACCCAACAAATGGATTTGACTGAGACAAAAACTATTGTGAAGAAGTAAAATTGTCCACAGCTCACATAACTGGTTGAAAAACCCTCATCCCTCTCTCCAAAAAGTGGGATCTTAGGTGGATGGGGAGGGATCTTGGGGGGCAAGCTTATATAGAAAAATCTGATACCCTGGAAAAGTGGGATGTTGGGCTGACTCGGATGTTAGGCGGCCGGATGTTAGGAGGTTACTGCACTTAAGGTTCACAAAAATGTCAAATGCATATATAAAGGGTGAGCCAAAAAAAAAAAACGTGCCATGTTTTGAGGCATTAAAGGGATACAAATATTTTACCGAATTTCATGAAACTTTACTCAAATGTTAGATATAGACTCAGAAAATTAAGACTTTTTGGATAACATTAAGATTACCAAGGGGAATCACAATGTGAAATAAACGCGCCCTATCTGATGAACTCTTTTTGTGCGGATGCCCAGTCAATTAATGCTCTGTTGAGTTGCTTCGTTGTGTGATTACACATCACAAACACTTATTCCTCTAAGCTGTTATAATTATTATTCATTATTTCTTCAATAGTAATATCACTCCAACAACTTTTGATTAATGGAAAATTTTGTATATTTTTTATTTGGAAATTCTCTTTGGATTCTTGTACCATGCTTACCTTTTTCTTGAAACAATGCCTAAAAGACAATCTATCACCTCAGGCAAGAACTGTTATTTTAAAAGCAAAGAAATCAAGAACAAATTTAGATATACGAACCAGATCTAGATCTAAGAATACGTGTAGATCTAGATGTAATCTTGAATTTAAAATCTCAATTCAGATCTGTCCAATTCTATTCACATGGTTTATAAATGTTCTTAGGAAGTTTACATCGATTTCAAAAGATCAAATTGATTATAAGCATCAGACGAACAACTTTAATTAAATTAAAAGCAATGATTAATGCAATAGGATCAGTTGGTAGAATGATTACTTATGCTACATTTAAGTCTTTTCATCTTGAAAACTTGAAATAAGTACATCATGTGTGAATGATTTTGAGAATCATAGATCTGTATGATTTGTATGTGCTCAAACAGGACGTTAAGTGTCGCTTTTCAGGTTTTAGAGGAGTTGTATTCAAGATCCTGTATCTTCATTACATCTGGAAAGAATTTTGTGAAAATTTGCATCCCTACTAAATGTGAACTACTCTAGATCCATGCCAAATTTGATGCTTATTAAGAAATAGATTTTTTTTTTTAAGTTATTAGCTTTAAAATTGGGCACATTTTTTTTTTTTGCCTCACCCTTTATTTATATATATAGTGGAAAAAAATCTAAATTGGTAAGAATAGTAATTGTTAATGTGTTGACTAGATTAAAAAAAAAGTAAAAAATATATATGTTTTGAACAAACATCAAAATGGAGTACCTTTAGCCAAAATGTTTGTATCATTATTCACTGCATTTTGAGCAATCTTTACATCAACTTTACCAATCTTGAGGAGAGCTTGTAAGGATTTGAAGATATCTTCTCCCTATTTATAAGGATTACATGGAGAGGAACTCAGAATAAAAAAAAAATGGAAAACATTAAAAGGAATATTCCTGAAAGTAGAAAATAAAAATAATAAACCAGCAACGAATGGTACATTTATTTTTTTTGGTGTTTTTCTTTTTTTTGTAATGCCATTTCATAATATTCATAGAAAATAATGCGCATGCAAACATACACACACACACACACACACACACGCACACTATATTTGACTCCTCATACATGTATGGTAATATGTGCAAGATACCAATCTGCAAGCAGTGTTGGCCTTGGCCTCTCATTATGAATTGTTCATCGTGAGAGTTCATATTGTTTACTTTATTATTTATTTGTATCTATTTTTGTGATAGAGAGGGAAGGGGGAAAAGAGAGGGGAGGCATTTATTAGAATATGTATGTTTAATGGAGAAATACTGTATGATTACCTCATAATCGCTTGCATCTGGATGGTGAGAATCTGATGCTCTCAAAGTCCAATAAAAGGATCCAATATGGATCTCCTTTTCAGCAAGACTCATTAGACGTTTATGGGCCGTATAAGTAGACAATGATATATGCGATCCAGATGGGTAAGTTAAGTTTTCTGGAATACTCTCGACAAGGGTAAATCTACAACGAGACAGACAAAGAAAAAACAAAATTAATGCAAGTAGATAATTACATGCATGAATTTTAATTTATTTGTTGTCATTATGTCACTGCAAAAACAAAATAACAAAATAAATAGGAACATCATGATAATCCTGTTCACTTGGTGTTACCATTGACAACAAACTAGACTGGCATGACCATGCTTCTATTGTCCGCTCTAAATGAGCCACAGGAAGCATCTTTTGAGGAAACTAAAACTCTTTCGTATTGATTCAACTATTCTTCCTCTTTTTTATAGAGAGTCAGTTATAGAGAGTATCCTGCTATTTTGTATTTGTGCATGGGGAGGAAACTGCTTCTGTTATGATCAAAGACATTTCATTATCAAGACAGTACAATTCAAAAACCCAGTTGAATCTTTCTAAATTAGTACATTTAAGAAAATAAAGGACAGTACTGACACAACTCATACCTCTGACAACACAAACAAAACACTCGTCATGCAGTGAGCATTTGATTCTTATGAAAACAAACTGAGAAAGGTAAGGGAGAAGTTTCCTCTCCCCTGCCATTACACTTCTTTATAATTCAACATGTGTTCATTGTATAGCACAATGTATAATTTCGCAATGGTAACATCCAGTGTGTGCGTGCATGCTTGCATGTCAGTAGGTGTGAGTTAATTATTGCTATGCTTTGTTGTGCTCTTTAGACTTTAATTAACTTTTAATTCAATTACTGGTAATCTTCCCATATCATGCTTTTTTAATTATGTATTTTTAATTTTATACATCTATTTACTCATGTCAATTGTTTACATTATGTTCAATTGTATTTATGATGTAAAGCATGACACATTACTGAAATTGGATAATAAAGTGGATACAATGAAACCAAACAGAAACTTTCATGATTCATTAGCTCATCTTAACCTTTATTTGCAAAAACAAGTAAATACATATAAACATAAAAATTACACTTGCATGTTTACTTGATGAGCAAACTGGAAACTATCTAAAATAGGTGACTTTATTGACTTGCAATGTGGTGTTTCAAAACAAGTCTCTCAAGCCCTTTGATAAACACAGAGGTTTAAGCAACAAGGCTATAATCATTAGTCGGGATATAATATGTGTATTGGATTTTTGGGGGCATTGAAATTTATGTTGATTCTTCGAAGCAAGATGGACCACTTTGGTCACAATAGATCTACATTTATTAAATTTTTTTAAAGAACTTATACATTAACAACAAAAGATAAAAGAAGCAAGTCAATCAGTGTCAATTAAAAATGCACTTACTTGCAATTATCATTTGGCAGTTTCATTCTAATAGCCGAAGCTGACAAAACAGATGACCAAATCATCCATAAACCAAGGAAAAGAGTAAATGTTGCTTTTGTGGCCATCATATTTATTCTCAATAAACATGCACTTCCTGTAGCAAAGATAAGTGATAGAAAATCAAATTGAAGTCCATAATTACTCGTAATTCATATATCTCATTCTCATTAAGAGTATGGAAAAGTCAGATCCACCAAATCAAACTTCAGGAATTGGATCCCAGCCATGCAAACTTGAAATTGAAATCCAAGTTTTTAAGGCTTATTCTACCTCCGTTTCCAGTGGTAAGCGAGATAAATCAGTGCTAAGTCCCAGGAGACAGATGAATAAAAACTTCATTCATCCCCCTAGCAGGCATGCCCCCGGGGAGCGCAGAATAAAGTGCAGCCCATATGGCGCAACAGTACCAGCATACTGTCAGCTACCCTTTTGACACCTGGGTAGGGTGAAGCAATTAGAATAAATGTTCTTGCTTTTAAGGAAAAAACACAATGGTCGCTGGCAGGAATCGAACCCAAGACCCCTTGGTCTCAAGCCCAACCATCTATCCATTGAGCCACTGTGCCTCTTGCATGCAGATTAGAGGGGAAGTAAATATGGCTGGGAATCCATACTCCTCTTAGGATATGGGCCAATGTGAAGAAATAACGCTGCTACAAGATCATCAGTTTTGACACAAAAGGCCTACGATGATAAATGGTTTGATATTAATAGACATCAAAACCATACACATCACAATTGTAATATCATTGAATAATTAAAACCAAAATTTAAGTTTCTATCTAATGCTCAAAAGAATGCAAAAGATGAAGGCAAGAGTTAGAAAGTAAGACATGTTGTTTAATACCAGGCTAAAATTCAATGTAAAATACATAGTTTCAGGTAAAGTGTTTAAATAACTTAATAAAACCTAATTGAATCCAAAGAAATATTTAAAAGAACATTTCATGCTTACATAAATGTACATTATTTCAGACTATTTTCCCACTAATACTAGCTAGTGACTAAAAATAGCCCATATGGTGCTAACGTTTGCCTCTGATTGATAGTGTACCTTACACAACACGGTGGGAGTGACACGGTAGGCCTTGGCTACCTGTTCGTCATCGTTAATTGTTAGTAGATACATGTATAAAAATGCTCCTTGCCGCGATATTGTATTCATACATCTCAGTCTCATCCAACCGTATACGAAGAAGACAAAAAAGTGTTGTTTTTTTCATGCAACAACAAAACAAATTGAAAAAAGGTAACTCATGGTAATGAAAAAATCGAAAATAGGAAATGACAGGCATGGGTTTTGCATGAGTTCAGACAGCAAGGGATATAACTACAATACCCTATAGGGCTCTTCTCGTGTCATATAGTGTTTCACGTATTAGTCGAATCACGGATTCCTCGAACCATTTCTGCGGTCCCAACGAGTTCAACGAACGCGTGCTGCACTGTAATGACGTTGGAAAGTTATGTGCAATATGTTTCCTACTTGGTAAACAATGTATTCAATACACATGGCATTTGATTGGTCACACTGTTAATTGCATTTCATATTCACATGTAAATTAATAAAAAATAACACCAGAATTTCTAGCACTGCTTAAGAAAAATCAATAGATAAAATCCTATCCATCTACTGTCAGCATACTCTTTAACTCTTCATGACCGTAGAGGGTTTTCAGTTCAGCCTTAACCTGTTACGAGCCCCCAATATTTTTCGATGGGTCGGTAAGAAAAATGGACATAACTTTTTAAATATCAAAGTTACAGCAAAGTAATTGGTATATATATGTATGTGCTCACAACTTAATTCTGCATCTGACAGTGTAGTTTGTTTTATGTTTGGTTGATGTGTAGGGTGTAAAAAGATAGCCAGGGCAAAGAAGTAAAAAGAGAGAAAAGAAATTTGATGTAACATTTTTTATACTCAAAATACCATAGCAGATCAGCATTGGAAGATACATCAATGACCACAATGGAAAAAGTGTTCCTTTATAATCTACAAACAAGTTGGTGTAATCAAAAAGTAGCAATCAAAAAAGAATATTTCCAGAAATGTTGCATGAATGATGAGTAATCCATGATGAAAAAATAGAGGAAAAAACACACTGAAACCAGACAAGTACCAAAGTTTACACATTACAAAACGTCATAAAATGCAGTTAGGTCCTTTTCCCAGATGCTTTCAATGAGAGTAATGTCTGTTCATGGTGTTTTTACCACCATAAATAGGTCTAATGCTGCAAATTGAAACCAATGCTGCAAGAATAAAGATATCGTCTTTCTGTTGAACCGAGTGACGTAGCTCCCCGGCCTTTTGTGAATACCGCCGAGCCAAACCCATTGGAACGCCGGACATAAGGAGTTAAATTAATTGTTCTTACATTGTTTGCTGTGCGTACAACAAAAAACTCAAGTCTCTAATGTGTCAGATCTATTTCATTAAGTGCTATAATCAAGCCCCTTGCCTCATTCTTGTTTCTATTAATTTATTGATGACATTATGGAGGGATGGAAAGGGAGCTAGAACTAGATCTACCTTTAGAATTTAATATTTTGAAATGAAATGTAATGATACAGGTATATAGGTGGGAAAATTTCACAGGACATGTATCAATCTGAATAGAAAAAAAGCAAAGCAAACACTAATTAATCCGCAAGTTTCACCATCTATTCTTACAAATCTAGCTTCCAACGAAACTAGAAAATTGCATGCACTCTCTCATCCCCGTTGATCACATGCCATTATTGGTCTTTCAATGTATTGACACAGACACAGAAATCAAAAAAGTTTCCTAATCTAGATCTAATTCTAATCTCAGCATCAGGAAAAAAGTCTGACAAATCTCTGACATTTGATAAAGCATTGAATTCATTGATGGAAAACATACGAATACCACAATTTGTTATACAGCCGATGCCGGATAAGTCGATTTTCACAGGACACAGATGAAAGATCGACTTATCTGAAAAAATCAAGTTAAGTGAAAAGGCAGGGCTTGAATTAGGTTTTTAGGAGGGCAAGCAAAAATTGCCTCGGTGGGGCAAAAAATCAGAGAGCACCAAGACAAAAAGATTTAGTGGTCATTTTGTTGATTTAAGTTGGTAAAACTGAATCGCGCAATACAATTGATTTTAGCCCACATAAATATAGTGTTTATATTGAAAAAGTTGTAAAATCATGAATGAAAACAAATAAAAAAAAAAAAATCATAGTAAAATTGTACTGTATTAAAAAGGACTAAAAATCAGTTTTAAATAAAATAATGATCAAATTTGCATTTTGACTTAAATACCTTCTTGACTACCTCTTATTGATTATATTGATATGAATAATGAACATGCCTGAAAAGGGCATGATAGGAAACAATAAATAACATGAACAATTAGGCAAGACACAAATCATTGTTGAAATTCAAACAGAGTGGTTTACAGTGTAGTGATAGAATAAGAAAAAATCCTGGTAAGTGATAACAAGTTTTAAACTTGCATGAAAAAGAAAGGAAAAGAAACCAGTTAGTCAACAGGAATTTATGAGGAGTGCAGGTTTTGTTTTTTTGCGGAAATGAAATTTTTATTGGCAGTTCCACTGATTTTGGTTGAAAACGCGGTATATCATGACTAATCGACATTGGAGTTTGTTTCCTTTAGTTTCTGCCACGAGAGGCCCATTTTGACGCTGCTGGAAGACTTCAATAGACCCGCTATTTTATCGAGGCACCAACAGCATCGATCGAAAAATTCTCTGCGGTCCTGGTTGAGCTTCAAATCCATACATCCGCGGCTGCTGGGAAATGAGAACCGCGAGATGTATGATGGACTAGTTCCGTTCCATCATAAAGAGGCAGCCTACTTGTGGACTAGGCTATCATTTCATGAACTAGATCAAGCCTCCCATGTCACTAGAACTTTCGTGTACAAACGTCCCACGTTTCCCATTTTTCTGGGGACTCCAAGTTTTGTGGTCGAGGCCCTGCCCTCCCTAAATATATATAAATCAAATTTCCCCGCTTTCCGGTCGCTTACTCAGATCAGCTGAGGTCGGCCACTCCGATCACGTCATTTTCAGTCGGAGCTCGATCTAAGTCCAAAAATAAAAAAAAATAAAATTCCACTTTATTCATCCCCGACGGGAAATTTGTCTTTTGATTTTTTACTGAAAACCGAGCGTCAGCCGCAGAGCAGCGCCGCAAACGGAGGCAAGTAGTGTAAATAACCTTGCCCAAGGGATAAATCACAATGCCCCTGACAGGATTTGAACCACCAACCTTTTGGTTGTCAGCCGAACGCACAACCGACTGCACCACTGTGACCACTGTAGATCTAATCCGTTGAAATGGGTTTTGACTAGGTTCACTCTTCGTATCATGGTGACACGCAGAGAAGACGGAATCGCGTAAGCCCATGGTGCTAGCATAATATATATATATACATATATGTCACTGTACAATGTATAGTGTCCTGCTTAGCTCACACCGGTGTGGACGAAATACACGCACACACTGGCCTCCCGAAGCAGCCATCTACCTCAAGGGCTAGCATCGTGCCTTTTGCTTCGGGCGTCAACATACGTACGAATGGGCATAGGGCACAGGGTTGCAAGAATTTCATTATTAACCTAGGAAGATGAGAGCGAGACAATACTATTGAATCGTACGATTACAGTATGTCATGTTTTCTTTATATCGATAGGCCAAGGCTACATCCAAATAATAATAGGGCCTAAGAGAAAAACGTGAATCCTTCAAATGTGCGATCAAAATAACAGAATTAGATCTAGATCTATTATTCACAATGGAAACAGAGAGCAGAATACATCCTCGTTGTGGCAACACATCAAAAGCATAGGGCATATTGTGCTAATATATAGTGTGTGTGAGTGTGGGGGGGGAGGGATGGGGGAGGAGGATAGACCCATGCCAATTGAAAAGTTCAGGAACTGGCAACCCTGGGAGTGAAAACAACATAGGAACTCTATCAGTTAAAATTATGAGGTCATGACCATGATAAAGAGTGTAAGCGTTTTAAAAATGTTAATGCAAAATCGAAGTTGTGTACATTCCGAAGAAAGCCTCGGTGTGCATCGCCAGACGAATTTTCTCATAAGCAACGGGATCACGCGTCAAAATCAACCACCTCGTGACCCGTGGCTCGCCATCAGCCTAGATCTAGCCTATGTACAGCAATCGGTCAAAGGTCAGAGTTTGCGAGATTGGGCGTGGTCATGAGACGAGTCTACGCGATAGCAGCCTGCGCTGCATTCGACTCAATTTGTAAGATTTGCTGATCAGTCTAAGGTCAGAGCTGGCGACGAGAGAGCACGGGGCGCGAGATGGAACTGCATAACTCCACTCCACTCCACCTCCCTCATCCCCCCCTCTCGTAATACTGTTGACTTGGTTCATTCAATAAATAGTCGCCAGTTGCCATCAGTTTTGACGTCTGTCATCTTTTTTTCATTTAATTCTTTTTTTTTTTTCAGAATATAGGGCACAGCTAAAGTTGCCGCGGTTTACCCTTTGATTTTAAGGGCATTACGGCAAGCTGCAAAGGCACCACGGCAAATTGCAGCGGTGCCACGGTCTATGTCAAGCCCTGTAAAGGGGATTATCTCCCTTAGAAATCGTAAGTGAACGGGGCATGATGGTGATGGATGTGTGTGTGTGTGTGTGTGTGTGTGGGGGGGGGTGGGGGGAGAGCTGAGGAGTATATCATACTATATGGATACAAGTCTTGTGAATTTGTATTTCATGTTTTCAGTGGTTTCCACCACGTTTTTGTAATGTTGATATTGTTGTCTTGGATAGGTCTTTTTTTTTTTTTTGACAGGCGTTGTGTCCGTCACTATTTTACGATAGCCTGTGCTGTTTTTACAACGAACCTAAGCTCTAGTATATCATATATATATATGATCACGTCTGTATAAGCAGATGCGTAAGCATGGAACTGTAATCTGCATTTGAAATAAGAAAAAGTGGATGTAAAAATGTCAACAACAAAAAGTCCACTTACCTAGTTACAAATATTTACAAAGCAATAGTATTTGTAAATTACACAAGGGGTCGTCTCTGAGAGGAACCAGATATGTATCTAAACGAATTCTTTAGTGACCACTTTGAGCCTCTGCCTCGGGGCCACACACTCAAGGAAAAAAAAGCTGAAGTTGTCAGTGCAGACATGCCCACCCCCAACGAAAGCTATGAGGAACAGCTGACACAAAAAAAGAGGAAAGCATTTTACAATAAACACTATTTTACTTTGGCAATGTGAAATGGTCATTATCCTGATTTTTCTAATGTTCATATTACATAATTATATAATTCCCTTGGGTAACCTAAAAAATAGTGACTATTGGAACGAATCCCACCCCCACAGACTTTAAAGAAAAAAAAAATCGATCTTTTCCTAGCATAAGCCGCTCCGTTCTATAAAATAAGCCGCAATAGAGAGAGAAAAAAATTGTAGAGTCGCATCCCTTGAATTTCGACTGCCTGGCCTTGAGTCTGGAGTAGCCCGTTGATCACGTGATCTAGCCCGTTTGTATTTCCACGGCCCTCGCGATCGTCGCCGTTATCTCTCAGGTCGCTTTATCCAGTCTATAACAATAAAGCGATAGTCAAATGACCACATATCTTGCTTGGAAAACACAGGTCCCGTTAGGCATCTTTAGAGGATACTGAAGACAGGGAGTAGTACTAGTCATCTCCGATGATACTCGCCTTCCTAGATCTACACGTGTTTGTCTCAGCCTAGAGACTACACTCTACACTTTCCTAGATTTCCATCTACCTAGATTTTCATGGCGTGTGTGTCTGTGCGTGCGTGCGTGTGTGTGTGTGTGTGTGTGTCTGCCTGTCTGCGTGCATGCCTGTGTGTGTTGTGTTTCTGTCTGCGTGCATGCCTGTGTGTGTTGTGTTTCTGTCTGCGTGCGTGTGTGTGTGTTTGTCTGTCTGCGTGCGCGCGCGTGTGTGTGTGTGTGTGGGGGGGGGGGGGGGATGTCTACAGACCGAAATTTGTGTGCGGCCGTGAACAACGATTTTTCTCACCCCCCCCCCC